>MJUU01054936.1:0-12731 GCA_002080025.1 Modiolus philippinarum | reverse complement strand
TCAAAATAAAAACATTTAAAATGCAATGGAAAAAATTATGGTCTCTTCAGTTTAACTCTGATTGTTAACTTTTCAAGGAACTGTTTTACGAAATATTTTATTCCTGCAAAAAATGTTTCAATTTTTTAAGTACATACCTCCATATTATTATGCGAAAATGTTAATGTATGGGTATTTTGTTTTGTTTCCTGGTAAATTACAAACTCTTTGAAGGCCAATTTTGTCATACATATACTTGCTTGTATTTTAATGAATGTAGGAAAAAAGGTCACAGGAAAAAAATCACGATAAAAAAGTGACAGGAAAAAAGTCACAAAAAAAAAGTTATCTTCACAATTACAGAAAAATTGTGTTGTCAACATTTGTCATCATAATTATCTCTATCTATGGATATAACTATTTACAAATAATATACCCTTTTTAATATGAAATTTTTCCTAAATCATATAAAGGTATATATATATATATATATATATATATATATAAATTGCTCAGGTTATATTTTACATTTTTCATCTGCAATCAATTTTGAGATTTAGACTTCATGTACATGTATACAGGAATAAATAAACACATTAAAAACACCTCCAATCAACAAAGATTGTTACAGGTGAGTGATAAGGTAAACCTATTCATCAATTATTTTATTGAATAAGGGCAATATACAAGCAGTGTCACATTTTGTATAGAATATACAAATCTAATACTTTTGAAGACTCATCAGTTTTCTTTATTATGTATAGAATATACAAATCTAATAAAGACTCATCAGTTTTCCTTATTTTGGTATGATTAATTGTTTCCAAATCCTGGATTAATAAATTAAATGCATGTCATTTGTAGGAAGACCCCCCCCGGAACTTTCTGCTGTTAAGATTTTAAATTAACTATACAAACTGCTCGCTAATTTTCCTTGTTGGGACAAATGATCATTTTCCTTGTTGGGACAAATAATTCAGATACCCTCCTGAAACTTCTTACTTAATATTTTTTATTTCAGTTTAAGTTCGGGCTATAGAGATTAAACATTATACTTGAAACGATGATCAAAATATTATTCTTGAAACGACGATCAAACTATTCAGGAATAGTATGAGCAGAGATGTTGACTCTTCATTCAGTTTTGTAATAGACCTAAAATATAGATATGTGCCGAATGAGTAATTACTTATATTTTAATACTGAATGGGATCCCCTATAATTACTTGCCCAGACGGAGGATCATTTTCGTGTGAAATTATTCGTTGTCTGCTCAAGGTTCATCATAACAACTCGACACCCAAGTCTCCGTTTACGCTAGTAAATTTCACACGAGTACAGACAGAACTATAAAACATTATAAAAATTTAAGGTTGGCACTGCATAGATATGTAATTTTGTTAAAATAATTTCAAAGAAATGTCTTTGCTTTGCATTTTTTCTTCGTGCTTGCAAAAGCCAAAAAATAAACAAAGTCAGGTAAATAGTTCGAGACGACCCCCATGTCATATAGGTAAATTAAGCATTTAAATCGCCAATGACAAAGGTAATGATAACAATACTCACAGGAATATTTCAAATAAATCTGGCAAGATTGTTTTATTTTGAATTAACGAGAAATGGAAAAATGCACCGCTTTTGTAAGGTAAGTTTTTACCTTATTTTCTTGAAAAAGTAATTTTATTATTGCATAGCTATGTAGTGCCAGCCTTAACACCTCTATAATTTTTCTTAACTTTGCTCTGCTCGTGCGTAAAATCACATCAACATTGTAGCCATAGTGTTGATTTTGTTAAGATGAAGATTAATTCTAGCAAGGTATTTTTTATGTTCTGGCTAAAATAATTTTCTAGGACAGATTAAGTACTCGAATATAAAAAAGCAGATTTAGCATCATTTTCCTGCATATCAAATGGCAGAGACATATCAAATGGTTAATAATTTGGCGAGTATATGTTACTTATACATAGTGTGTATTTAATTTCCTCATTCAGTATATTAGTTGATATACGTTGTGACCAGGCGTGGGGCGAATTACATTGCTCTGTAATGCATTGAATTACTATTACTTAGAGAAAACTTGCATTAAATTTCCATTACCATTACATAAGATTTGCAAAGAATTGTATTGAATTACCATTACTTTAGCTAAGTAATGCATTGAATTACCATTACATTTTAATATTTATCCACTCTGGAAAAAAATGGAAGAAATGTATAGTCTAAAGTTTAAACTTCGAGTTTATATGAGTTTTATTATGCAACAAAGTTATGTGTTAGTTAATTTGAAATTAAAAAAAAAACTTATATCTCTGTGTGGATCGAAAATTACAGGCTGGGACCAATTTTAATAGTCCCAGTTACAGGTAATTAAAATAGTATAGAGTATATTGACAGGAGACAATAATCTATTAATCATTTAATTGACATGATTGTTAATTAAGTTTTGTTTTTACAAAGGAGTCCATACCTATAGTTCAATATAAAGAAAAAATAATAGGCCAACTAAAATAATTTCTTGATTGGGTAATTAATCAAAACATGGCAATCATCATTGTTTCTGTCTACAAAGTATTCCAAAGGAAAATTATCTTTTATCATGTTTAAATTTTTCAGCATATAGAACATATCAAATTAATCTTCTAAATGTTTACTACAAATTCATTTTAATGTTATGGAATTTTTACATGAAAATCTGTGAACTAACTTATCGTAGCCTATTAAGTTCTTATTTATATAATCTGCAAAGTTTTTAGTTTGTTTATCATCCTCTCAGTTTGTGCAACAGGAAATAGTAATGCAATGTAATGCACTGTAATGCATGAATTACATACGTTTTTGTAACAGTACTGTATTGAATTACCATTACATATAATGCAAAAATTGGTGCATTACACATTACATTGAATTACTTGAAAATACGTGATGCATTGCAATGCATTACCATTACACATTAGCATTACCCCATGCCTGGTTGTGACCTTGACTCTCTGGATGAATGCATAAGATTGGACAATACCTGTTGTACTAGTATATTACACACATATTCAATGGTATGAGTGGGCAATAAGAACCCCTTTTTTATAAGTTTTTGAAATTTTATTTTTTTGATAATAAAAATTTCTATTCTAATTCATTTAAGATTTGCAATTTCGCCAGAAATTTATCTAACAAATGAAATCAAACTGTTCTTTTATTTGTCTTCATAAAATTTAGACTGTATCAGACCATTTTTGACACTTGAGAATATGTCGAGACATATTCAGACACTATTCAGACTGTCAAGAATATGTCAAGACATATTCAGACATTGTTTAGATTGTCAAGAATATGTCGAGACCTATTCAGACTTTGTTCAGAATGAATCCAGACATATTCAAGCCATCAAAAATAAGTTGAGACAATTTCAGACAATGTTCAGACAGTTCAGAATGTGTCGAGACAAATTCATTCTCAGTTAAGACTGTCGAGAATGTGTCGCGACACAATAAGACTTATTTCATACTTTCGAGAGATGCGTCAAGACAATTAAGACTAGTGTTGAGAATTTGAAGAAATAATAAAGAAAAATTCAGACAAAGTCGAGAATTTTAAAATTTATTCCAGACAATAAAGAATGTGGAGTAATTTTTCAGACAAAATGAGACAAAAATTGGTAAATTCAGACAATTTGACTTTTGAAGTGATAGGCGCACATAGTAATCTCATGTTTACTTCAAGGTGAAGAACAACAATAAAATCGTTGTTCCTTTGTTTGGTTATACCATGTAGTTGTAGGGATTTATTCTCATGTGCATTTACTCCATACGATTTCATTGTTTATTTGTAAATGAAGTAGGTTACATTAGAATTAATTTCCAAATTGGCCATACAGCTCATTAAAATTATTGCAGTTGGAGTTAACATATGTGTTATGGTTTCATGCTCGTTTACTCAATATCCTTCCGTATAATTCATTGTTACCAATCAACAAATTACTGATTCGTTTTAAAGTTATATATTGTTCCTCTCTAAGGGGCAGTATTTCAGCGATATGAGGACGAAAATATTACATTCTAAAAAAAAATAACAAGGGGAGATGGTTTCAGCGAGTTCATCTTTGGATGAAATGTTTAACACGGAAAGACGAACAATGCACAATGATGGTAAAAAATAACTAAATACCGAAGTTACTGTTAATTTAATTTTTTCATATGCGCATTTCGACAACTTATGTCTCTACAGTGCAGATAAAATCTAAACGTTTGGAAGGCCATACTCAAGGTTGTTTTAAATTTTACCCCTCCTACAGTCAGATTAGCTAATAGCATATTTCTGTACAGCGATTTTGTCAACAGAGCGAAATTACTGTCTCAAAAACTTATACATCAAGGGTATGTTCAGTCACTGTTGCAATTGTCACTTCATAGGTTTTACGGTCGTCACCACGATTTGAGAGACCATTACAATGTTTCTGTTTCACAAATGAGAACAAATATCTTTGGGTAGATCCAGAGTTTGTTAACGGACTGACTAACACCGACTGTTATAAAATCGGACTTTTCACCGACAGTGTGACGGGTGCCACGCGTGGAGAAGATCATGCTTACCCTTCCGGAGCACCTGATGATACCTCAGTTTTCATAGGGATTCACACTGCTAGTGCTTTTGTTTTATGGCTTTTTTGTTCATTTTTGTTTGTTTGTTATGTCTTTGTCATACTGTATCAATTCGAGTTGCTGTGAATTGCCATGATTTTGGATTTATGATTTTAGAATTTCCCTTTCCTCGTTCTTGCTTCGGTATTCGTTTGCCGATGTATCTGCACCGTAATTTCAATCAAGGTCTAACATTGTTACAGCTTCGAACCTGCATAATAACGTAAAGAATGTAGAATATGTGCTTCTTCTCTGTCCAAGTAAACTTAAGAATCCTATAGGCGTATCTTTGGTTCCATTGTTGTTTATGAATTGTTCAACTTCTTGGTGACCTAACCAAACTAAAATCGAACGGACAATAATTTCATCTCGGGACGGACTACCTCTTGCAGGTCTTTCAAGGTATGAAACCAAATCCCTGAAACTGTTTAGTACAGATTTCGGTGTCTACAAAAACGAAATGCATATTAACTACACAATCTGTTATATATAATGGTGGCATACACATCAAAATGCATAAATTTAACCAATTTCAAAATCGGATAAATACCAGAAATCAGTCCGTTTGTAGAAGTTTTGAAATGATCAAAATAAAACTAAATCTTTTAAACTACAAGCCGAGTGAATTACTTGTCAGCAAAAAAAAAATAAGAAAAATCATTTATCTTACACGATATGAACATGAATCCCTGTATTACCTGTTTAGCATGATGATCTAACTCAGCTTTCGTCATTGCCTCTTTTTGAGCATCGCTATCAGCCTCGTCACTTCCGGTATTGGGATCCCAGTCTTCAAACCATTTGATATTTTCTGCTTTCCGTTCTGTTGTAGTTGGTGCCGGGGCCGGGTAATCGTCTTCGGTTGATGGAATCTTAATCTTTTAATGACAATAGTTGTATAATTACGTTAATTTATATGATCCAGGTTAAAATAAACATATACCAGATACTAGATTGCAGGTTTTTTTTATGCAGCACATTTTCATGAACATTTATAAGAATGGTTTGTAATTAGAGTTGTCGACTCAAAATGTCGAGCAACGCTGCGTCTATGTTTCTGCTTGACTCATAGATTCGGGGTCGTCAAGAACATTACTAAAACTTTAATAATAAGTCAAAATTACTTCCCAAACCGGTAATACTACTATGCGTCTAGATTTGTAAGGTGTTTGACACCTCTTACTACTGTATCTCTCATGAAATATTATACTAATCTTGAAAAGTTAATATATATATATAATTTGGGATACTTGATTGGAACAAAATTGAAAAAAAATGAAATAAATTATTTTGGCTTTAATCATCTGGCTGTGATGGATTTTTTTTATTAATCCAAATCCAAAGTCTGAGTCTGTTAATATTAAATATTAATTTTTTGTTGATTCCAGGGGGATTCGAACCCTTTCTGTCGAGGTTATAGGGGTTTAGAATACGGCACGCTACCACTACACCACAGAAGGATTGTTAAAACTTCGGTTAAATAATTTAATTACGTCTCATATTGCGTGTCAAAATAAATTTGTGGTTCACTCTATTTTTACTTCTCTTTGGTCTGACACTGAGATCGCGGGAGCAGTTTAAGCTGTCTGTAATTTCTTCGAACTTGAAGAACAGCCAAATCCCTCGGTGGGAAGGCAATCTCGATATTCATGTCTCTAATTCTAACCCCATAGACCCATATATTAAAAATATTTAGGCCCTGTACTAGCGTAAATATTCGCAAATCTTTCCGAGATGGGCAAGTTTGTACATTGAATTTATATATAGTTTCTTAAAGAACACACAACAATACTCACAAAGATGTTAATAAAATGAGAAAAACTCATTATACAATATAGTAACAATGGACAGAATTTTCAATCTTCCGAAGATTTTCGTCAGTGTGTTATACATTTTTTTAATTGAATTGAGCGCAAAAAAGTTATAACTGTTAAATCAGTACTTTATCTCGTTCCTCCCTTAGGAATTGAAATTGTACTGCTTTTATATTTTATTAACACGTCTGTACCTTGTCCAATACGGAGGAAACAAAGTATATAATGTTTAAAATAGAAAAAAGAAGGGAAACGGGGAATGTGTCAAAGAGACAACGACCCAAAGGACATATCAGTAAAACTGACGACTGCAAGGTTCCTTGTTGCTGACATCCATAAAATTACTAATAGATATTAAAAATATGAAAACTAGCAAAACTTTACCTCATCTGAATCATTCTCAAATGGTATTACAAAACCTTCGAAGTCAGAAGTCTTCCCTAAGTCATCAGAAGATGAAGATGACGGAGTTGGTTCTGGTTCAGTAATTATTGGCGGTGGCGTTGGTGTTGGTGTGGGTGATGGTGTTGGTGTTGGTGTCGGCGTTGAAGGTTTTTTGAAAGTAGTATTTGGCTGAGATACTTTTGTGGAAATGCATCCCATTCTAACTGAAATAGAAATCCGCTAACTGAATATTATTCACGTAAAGATTACTATGTTACGATCAGAGTAATAAAAAAATTAATTAGAACCCATCTAATAAAACTGTCCTACCCATGACTTTACGGAAAACATTTTGCATTGCGAAAAAATACAATGTCATGAAATATGGGAAGAAGAGACAATCATACACAATATAGTTTTTTCGTTGTCTTTTTTTACAAAGGTACTTTTAATCATTGGTATAATGATAACAATGATTTAGTTTTAACTCTGTCAACCAGGTTATGGTTGGACACATTTAATGAATTGCGCCCAATATAATTCAAATAGTATAACAGCAGTATTAACAAATAACTAAATACCGATTTTCCGCATATGCGCATTTCGACAACTTATGTCTCTTCAGTGCAGATAAAATCTAAATGTTTGGAAGACCATCAAATCAAATATGTTAAAAAGCTGAAAGAGAACAAAAACCCAATATGATCTAAATGTAATGCCAAAATTAACTAATTACAGAGCGGTGCATGAAGGAGATACTCCTTAGATTTCCACAAAATTTACAAAAATTTAGATATTGCAAGGTTCGAAATAAAATCGGCTTTCGGGTCAGCACCGAAGTACTGACTACTGGTCTGGTGAATACCCTGGTGGACTAACAAATGGTGAAAAATTAATAACCTACTATGTAGTAGAAAGGTAACACAATTCCTCAGTATTCAAATGATGAGTCTTATTGTATTTTCTTTCTTTTCGTCAGTTTCTTTGTATAAAATAAAGTATAAAAATAATTAATATGCACTTACCAGTGTTAGCTTCCTACATGTATAAACACTGTGAAATAAATCTTAAAAAAAAACAGCCCAATTCTGAGAAGTATACACCTGTAATTATATTTCCTACATATGATTGGATAATTCTGTGTTAAACTTGCTACTTTCTGTTTTGCCTTTAATGAATTCTATTTATAGTCAATTTCAAAAGAAATATCAAATACCAAAAGTTTACCAATAAAACTTTAACATATTAAAAGGGTTTATCGGATCAAAAAGCCTATATTATGTTATTTACAACGGTTTGTGTTTACAGTTGTATAGTTTCATTATCACAAAAACAAATACAAGATCAATACATACGCAGAAAAAAAAACAATGAATACAACAGATAAAATAAGAACAGGATTTAACAACACAAAACAGAATATATTCACCCATACGAAAAAATTTAATGAACAAGATTATTCAAAATCTCGTTTCATTCAGTAATTTTCGGGTAGGTATCGACATTATTTCCATCAAGTTTAAATGAAATGTTGGAAATTAACAGATATGTCTATGATGTGCATGAGTGAAAAATTCATTCTTTAAATTCTATTACATTAAAATTTACCACTTAGAATGATTTGCTATGACATAATCTGTAGTGTAAGTAAAGTTGTCAGAAAACGCTAAAAAAGACCAAAAAGTAGAAGTACATAAATATCAATCAAAACACTTCACTTCAAATACGGGAATTAATACTTCAAGAGATTCTCCATCATTTGTCTTCTCCATGAGATAAAGTGCCAGTCTGATGTTGCCTTCAGGTTTTGCAATCTAATGAAATTATTGCTTCTTGAATTTTTTTCTAATTGGCATAGTCCAGATACTTTTTTTTTTATAAATTCATATTTGTTCGAATCAAATTTAAGAAAAATGTGGCGAAATGAAATAATGAATGACAAAGAAGCACTAATAAACTCTAAAGCGGTGGACGGTCCACTAAAGTATGTGAAAGATGTGAGGAAAAACGTTTTAAATCAACACTCTAAATTCAATGACAATTAACAAATGTTGGCTAACCAGTTTACTAAAAAGAGTAATAGTTGGACAACTTTGGACTGACGGGTTTCGTTTTCGAGACAGGTTTGACGTGTTTTGGCTGCGAAATTCATTTCTGACACAAATGATGAGGCATGCTTAACAGGAGGTGCTTTGTAATGTCGACGCCCCGGTTCTGCTTCTGATGTGATTCCATGTGAACATGTTTATATTATTTCTGAGTTGCACTTGCAAAAGAGATGTGACTTAAATATATCGGTATTCTACATTTCCGTGTACTTTTTAAAAGATCTTCTAAAAGCGATATTAAACCAATTAAAGTTACCTTAGACGGTGAATTCATCGTTTTTTTAATGCATATACACGTATTAAGTTCAAATAAAAGTGACAACAAAAATCCGAATAAATCAACGTTTCTAACAAAATCAAGGACTGGAAATGGAAACAATTGTACTTTTTTAAATGTATCTGACAGTTTAAGAGCACAAAAGAAAGTGAAGTTGTGTTTTGTAATAACAGTTTCCGAGTTTTGTTTCAATTTAAAATTAAAGACATTGCTATTAGATTGATTGATTGATTGATATCGGCTTTAATGTCACTTTCAGCAGTATTTCAGCTATTTCATGACGGTCATTTTTAGTGGTGGAGGAAGCCGGAGTATCCGGAGAGAACAACCGACCTTAGGCAGGTAACTGACATACCTTATCACTTATAATTGTAAGTCGAATGTGATTAGAAGAAGAATACTCGTTTTGTGATTTTGAATTGAGCTCCTGTGAAAAGGAATATACCACCAATTAGTGCCAACGTAGGTATAGCAGAAAATGACAGAAAAACAACAACTGTAAATAAACTGACAACAACCAAAGAAGATGTATGGCAAGAACTGCCATTTCATCAGAGGACTGATATTAGCCAAGTGGTAGTGCTACAATTAGTTTATATAATTAGCAGTGTTTGGATGATATAATAAATATAATTTGTACACAGCTCTTGTAGACTAGAATACAAAAAATACCGAAGTTGCATATAAAACAGTAAATTTCATTATGCTGTACACGTGTCTCAAGGAATAACCTCTCATCAGCAGCATTTAAATCTAGAAACTCGAGATGGAAACACATTACGAATCAAAGCTACAGAATCGCACGAACTTACAAATGGCACATCCAGTTCACAATATTAGGCATTTCGATGTATACATTTTACAGTGATATTGTTGAAGATCAAGATACTTTTGATTCACGTAACAGCTTTTCTGGCAAGAAAAAGTTCTTGAAGTTTTTTTTTAATAGATGGTCCTTTTTTTTGTAGTAAACGTGACAACTATTGGTAAAATTAAAATTGAGATAGATTATAAGCAATCCTGCATTCATAGATGATGATAAGCATAGATGGAATGTTGCTCGATAATTAGCAATAAATTCCGCTCAAAATGGTGCTAGGGGTCGTCTTTAGCTTACCATGAGTAATGAGCAAAGCAGCTCATTGTTGAAGGCAAAACTCCATATCTCTTCAATGCTTATGCAAGATACTAGTATATGAAAGCGCACAAATATTGTCACTTTGTAAAACTGCTTAGATGAAAGCTAGACTTCATAAATTCAAAGATTAAAAAAAATAACACTTTTTGTGTAAAGACTGTATCAAAAAGAGACCAAAATATGTGTGATAAGATAAGACTTTTTCAGCAATTTGGTTACACTTATGCAACATTAACCGAGGACAAGATATGCAAATAACTAAATACCGAAGTTATTGTGAATTTATTTTCTGCATATGCGCATTTCGACAACTTATGTCTCTTAAGTGCAAAGGATGAACCACTAGCTTGAGACATGCAGACTAAATCGTAAAACATATTTCAGGATTGGAAACCAGCATTAACAGGTTCTATTTTGAAATCTCAGCATGTCACATTTTATTACACTTTCAAAGCCACCTATGTATATTTAGGAATGTCAGTCAATTCAGGAATGTTTTATCTAAATAATGTAAGTAGGGGTCAACTAATTTAATGCTTTAAGATAGGATAGATTCACTGAAATAGAATAAAAAAATTCAAAGAACGTACTGAAGCAACCTGCTCAACAAATAGGAGATATCGAAGAGTTTTCAACAAGAGACAATTGCATATCATGTGAAAAAAAATTGGATTTTTCAAAATACAAAATTGGCGGACTTCCCAATGCCTTATAACCTTGCTGATGAAAAAGCCAGTAGTGAGGCTTCAGCTGAAGTATTCATGCAAAGTAATATACTGAAGCCTGAACCGAACCAAAAATGTTTTAAACCAAAAAAGTATTGTCTATACACATTGATGAAATTAAGTTCTTTTAAAAATGATTTCATTGAACCAAGCAAGAGCATTAGAAGTTTACCGTGTATTCTAGATTATAGTCTAGTGGAATATATTGTTTGCAGCATATTCGTGAATGATAGCTCTGTCCTTTTCTGAGTATCATCTTTAGGTATCACGATAGTAAGGAGTATTTCCGTTGATCATAACTGTAGATGATAATTGTATTCTGCTGATTATTACAATATAGAGCTTTCTTCGATATTAAACAAAAATACCAAAGTTACCATGAATTAGTTTCTGCATATACGCATTTCGACAACTTATGTCTCTTCGGTGCAGATAAAATAAAAACATTTTATATCCATAAACCGAAATATGTGTAAAAGTATTAAGTTTTTAGTGTTCGTCATGAACACTCTAGCTATCAGTTCAGCTTGAATTGGATAAAAATAGATGTTGCAGGGCGGGAAACTTTTAAACCTGTTAAAAAGTGTCCTTATAAAATTGTAAATAATACAGTAAACTTACTGAATAATCTGGTAGAACGTTACATACTATTGTCCTGAAATGGTAAAAATGTTTGAACACAGCTAAAGTAGGAATCTAGGTACTTAAAGGCTTTTAAGTGATGGCGGATTGAAACCAAAAAGGAGGTGTCGAATAGGCTTGAGTATACAGTACGAGACGTTTATAATACACCCAAACCAATTTCAATTACTACTTCGCTTTTATTAAACTTATTAAATTTCCTGCATTGAGAAATTAAACGATTATCGAGTACATTATTAAAACAAAATAGGGCCTATTTGTCTCACGCGTAGGAATATGAAAAAAAAATATCGAAGATGTCAAAATGGTTTCTTTATGAAAGTTGTAACTTTCGCGATTTTGGCGTGATCTACACGATTTTACCTTCTGTCACGATCGTGAAACAAAAATTTGGTATAAAACACGATTTTGAAGAAATTCACACGAAAAAATGTTTGTTTACACGATTTTGGCCATTGAAGGGAGATAATCAAAATTTTCGAAAGGGAGTTAAACCATATTCTCGATTTTAGCCAATCAGAATCGGGTTTACATCGATCACGCGTATTCGACAGAAAAACAGCTGATTGGATCCGGCATGTAAATAATCGTAAATATGACGAGTTTGGTTGACTTTTTTGTTGATTTTAAGGCTTCGGCGCATAAATAAAGTTATGTAACTGGATGGACCACCGGCAATCATAGTGAACAGTTCTTGAGTTATGAATCAGGGTTCACAATCCCTGATAAAACGAGCTGCAAGCACCTGACAGGATGGTTATGCGGGTGACTAGGTCGTTGCAAGTTCCACGTTCTGCAGAGTTTGCATTTGTAACATGATCATTTTTTTAACAAAACTTTCAATGACTTAGAGTTGTCTTTCTTTAATTGATTTTTGAAGTTAAGATTTTGCAAGTGATAAAGATAAATTGTTGCAATATTTTTATCATACTTAAAGAAAGAAGACAGATAATCTTTTAATAGTAAAAGACATTTTTTAAAAAAAAAAAGTTTAGAAATTTTTGAGATCACATGTATTTTTTGGAGT
>MJUU01054935.1:3641-19018 GCA_002080025.1 Modiolus philippinarum | reverse complement strand
TCAAAATAAAAAATTTCACTTTCAAAAATCAATTTTACAAAAATAAAACAGTAAGGAAATAAAACAAAATAAAATGTAGACAGCAAACAAAAAATGAGGATTAAGAGGTCGAATGTTTTTAATGGATTCTAAGTAAAACCATGAAATTTTTCAAAACAGTTTAGAATTACCATTTGTCTGTCTTTAACATTTTTTCAACATTCCATCAATCCTTTGATTATACATGATACATAAATACATTCAATATTCACATTTTCACTTTTGTAATTTTTCAGTATAATTGTCATGTGTCTCAGTACAGTGTATTAGTAAATCCTAAAAGAAATCAATCATAGAACATCTTTAAAGTTGTATTTAACACACACATGGTGTTTCTTCCCTCGGGCAACACATATAACCATGCTAGGACTTAATATAACTGTAAGATAAGTCCCAGATGAAAGTAATGATATTGGTATTTTTTCTTTAGATTATTTCAAGTTTTATACATATATCTGATATGTCACATTTTCGACATGAATAATTTCGATCTTGGAAAAAAAAAACTCACAAAAAAAACAACAAAAATAAAATAAATAAATAAAACAAGCAAACAAACGTGAATAACCAAAAGTGAATAAACAAACTTAGACACATAAGATAAAGTCCCTGGAAAAAATAAAGACAAACAGTAACGCTTTACCTCCACCTCCCATAAAAATAAAATACACAATGACATGCAAACAAAAATAACTGGAAAAGAAAATAATTTTGGAATAATAACAGATTAATTGCATGCAACAAAAATAATGAGAACATATAAATTTTAAAACAAAAGTATTATTTGAATAACATGTAACATTTTTAAACAAAAGTTTTTTTTTATTTTACCTGTCGAAAATCTGTAAAATAAACGAAACATAATTAATGTTTTGATATCAAATGGATATATATTCAAATTCAAATATTATTGCCAAATAAACCATATAGTTGTGATTGCCGTTATAATCGGGTCTGTGTACTGGGTTTTAATACCACCAATACACAGGTAAATTTTTTATCTCCCCTGAACAGCATTGGAATACACAAACTAACAGATGTGAACAGAGACATGTTGTTTTATATGTCTCTGATGTGAATTAAAAGCCGATTTTGACAACGAATGAAACAAAAACGTTCTCGTTGCTTTCATAGAATATTTCTATTATTATGACCACGAAACGGAAGAATTCTCGGACCCGACGAAGTGTGTATTCCAGATTTGTGTACAACTATCGGCGACAGTTAGAAAACACATTTCCAAAATTGAAATAAAGATTGGTTTCCCCGATCAATAATCATTAATATACGACTTCTCTACATTGTATCCACGTGACAATTCAATAATTAGTGGCGAGTTCTGTTTAACTGAGCCAGGTCTAATTTAACATGGACACGGCTAATTTTACAGTGACACGTCTAATTTGATGGGGACATGGATAATGTAACGGGAATTGGCTAAAATAACTGTACACGTCTAATTTAGCGAGAATTGGCTAAAAATTAGACGTTTCCTGTAAAATTAGGCAAAAACCGATTATATTAGCCAAAAAGGTTTACTAGTGAAGCCTGTTAAATGCAGATTACCAATCTTAATTTTATTTCTTATACTGACTTCTTATGTCATTACCTTACCTGGGCTGATACTGACATGAGTTACCTCTCTTTGATTGATGTCCGCCATATTGGGATTTGAAGGATTTTGTGTACGATAGCAAAATTATACCTCTAGTACAAAAATTCATGAAAAAAATTGAACAAAAACACCACATACCCTTTAGTATATGAGATATCTATTGATTAAATGGTGTTTTCGCACTTTCCAGTGGTGTTTTCGGTGTTTTATCCGGTGTTTTTGGTGAATCCCGGTGTTTTCAGTGATTCGATGTACCCAAATTATCTCACACCTCGCAATATATTTCCAAATTATCAAGAGGTATATGCTTTATCCTTCTCAATCCTTGATTTTCTGCTAAAACCCCAGAGTCCATGCCCATATGGTTCCAGTGGATTTTTTCCTGTTTCTACTTCTTTACAGCCAGTTGTGCCTTGTGATGAGTGGTACTCTCCTGGGGGTACTTTGCAAAAATATTAATTGAAATAACTTAGATCAAATTCTACATTTTAGTGCACACACCCCCAGTTTGAACCAATCAAATGTCGTGTTTTGTTGACATTTTTTTCAACTGTTGTGATGCATATCAAACCTTTCTTCGGTGAATGTTGTGGCAATTCTTTTCTTCTGTGTCCGTATATTCCATTTTCAGAATGGTAAAATGATATGCGCCAGTATGAATGCTTAGAAACTGGAGAAATTAACGTTCGAACTCGATACAGCATTATTGTTGATTTGTCTTTCCTTTTTACCTCTTCACAAAAGAGTTCTCAAAGACAGGTGCCCGCGAATTTTCGAATATACTTCCACGTGTGTAGTAAGAGGGTGTCACGGAGGGTATAAATGCTCCTTTTTGGACTCAAGACTTTTGCCTTATTTTGGCTTACTTTGGAGTAGACTACTTGAGTCCAACACCCCATAAATGTCTATGTGTTATAATTATAACAACATTAACATGTTATATTTTCATATAACACTAAGAACTTTAAAATAAAATGCGACGTTTCAGTTCACAAAGAACTTTTCTCAAGTGAATGAGGATAGCGTCTGAATATGAAATCTGACACTAATCTTCTTATCACAAAAAGGTTTGTCGTTTTATATACATTACATCTTATAGGCTTATTCGCCGTGACGTCACAACCTCGAAATTTTTACCTGTTGAGCCTTTTGGCTGGCAAGAAATCGTAATCATTAATTAGGGCCATAAAAATGTCATTTTCAATTAACTTGTATGGGTTTGTTTTAAAAGGTAATTTGATAATTTCTTTCGATCTGAATTGAAGACATTTTACAGTTTAACAGGATAGAAAAATTTTCTATATTTGATTATCTTTATTTGATCTAATTGACGTATTTGTAAAGTATTCAAATTTTTGACAATTTCCAAATATTTGAAATACACATTTCAAATTATTCAGAGGAAATTTAGAAAGAGTAAATCGGTAGAAAAAATATGAAAATCTCGAGGTTTATTATGCATTTTATCAGAGACATATAATTACAGAGATTGACAAATCTACTATCGCCCCATATTAATCATAACAAACATGGCGGCGAGATTTCACGGGAATTCGTCAAGTTGCCAATCTCTGTAATTATATGTCTCTGATTTTATAGATCCAAAATCGGACTAGTATGTGAAAAGTTATTTAAAAATAAAATTCTGTCCCATTGCTATAGAATGCAATTTATTCCTGAAATACAATTTTGCCAACCAAAAAATTGATTTTGTGACGTCACTGATTGGGATCGCGAACAAGCCTATAACACCTGGGACTAATTATAGAATGTAGGACAGAAAGTCACAGGACAAAAAGTCACAGACAAAAAGTCACGGACTAAAAGTCACAGGACAAAAAGTCACAGTTTAAATTAAAAACATTTAGGACAAAAAGTCACAAGACAAAAAGTCACAATTTATAAATTTTGTCTTTTGAACAATATATTGGGATAAAAAGTAACAGTTTGAATAATGAATAAATAAAAGGGAATACATTTCCTTCAATTTTATTTTAAATATGGCATGTATGGAGTCATGCTCTTGACTTGCCATTCTGTTTATTCAAGACATAAATTTTAGGAATGTTTGTTCTATCATTTCCTTATTGGGCACTGACATGCAGAAAGTGTTAATATTAAAATAATCTCTTTGAAAATAAATAATCATGAAGACCAATTATTTTACATGTATATGGCTTAACATGTTATTGTAGTATTTAATTGATAAACAAATAACTATAATTTCAATCAAAATATGTTTAGGTAATAATTAATTATTGCTTAATTGGCATTTGACCAGAGGCGGGCACCTTGTCATCCTTTGTGTTATTACCGGTTATAGTTTAAAAGAAAGAAACTTCTGAGGAAATTCAACCGGTCATGTTGAAATAAATGGAAAGTTTTGGATTGAATTTTTAGCTCAACTGGCCTAAAAGGCCATGTGAGCTATTGCAAAATATTTTGCCATTAAAATATTAGTTTACCAAGAAAATTCATATATGTTAAAAAAAATCAGTTTTTCAATTATGTAAAATGATATTTCTCAATCTTTGCAATAGAATTCCATATGTAGTTGCTGTACTTCAAAAATAATATAAATATCATATTCAATTTCATGAGTCAGTTGATATAATTGTTTGACCATTTTGTTTTACACCTAAATACAAATGAAGCAAACATGTAAGTTGTGACTTTTTGTCCTGTGACTTTTTGTCTACCAATGTAAAAATACAGATTGTGACTTTTTGTCCTGTGACTTTTTGTCCTAGCAGATTTGTGACTTTCTGTCCTGTGACTTTTTGTCCTGTGACTTTCTGTCCGTTTACCTAATTATATTAGTCCCAGATAACACGGAAACAAAAAATCTAAAAACATGTACATGTTACAGTACAAATTGGAACCCAGTAAGATCCCGAATCCTCCTAGTACAAATTGGAATTCTAATTTCTACTGGGACAAATTAGAATTCCGATTTGTACTGGATTTAATTCAGAACAAATTTGAATTCCAATTTCTACCAGGACAAATTAGAATTCCGATTTGTACTAGATTTAACCAAGTACAAATTGAAATTCCAATTTCTCCTAGGAGAAATTGAGATATCCATATTTAATCTAGTAGGATTAAGAATCCCACTGAATTTCTAGTATGATCCAGACTAATACTGGATATTTTGTTCAGTAGGATGCTGGATATTTCTAACATTCAAAGCTGAACAACTTTTTTGAGTTTGTTATAAGAAGTATGTATTTCATAGCATTTTAATTGATAATACTAATTTATTTCCCCCATTTCCTCTCTTTATCGTAAATACTAAAACAATAGAATGACAAATGACATAATTCTTATATATGTTCATTTGTTGTAACATTTGGTGGAACTCTGTGACATTTTGCAGAACTGGTAATTTTCGATTTACAACAAATGCATTGCATAGTTGCATTTGCCAGAGTAATTACAAACTTACATGGTATACTGCCATCTTCCATAAACATTTTTTAACATAACAATGTGTGAACAGTATCTGCTGCATTTTAAGCAAGGAAACAAAATATTCTCAAATCAACAAGATCAGAGTCAGAATAGTAGTTTTTATACGCCCGTCCAAAGACGGTGTATTATGGTACCCTCCGTCCGTCCGTCCGTCTGTCCGTCCGTCTGTTAACTTTTTGGTTTCCGGAGATTTTTTCTGTAACCGCTTGACATATTGATTTCATATTTGGTATATGAGTATATCTAGGTGAGATACAGATCAAGTTTGAATTTGGTTCCGGTTCGTTGATTTTGTACAGAGTTATGGCCCTTGGACTCAGTGAAATTTTGAGAAATATAGGTTTCCGGAGTTTTTTTCTGTAACCGTTTGACATATTGATTTCATATTTGGTATATGAGTATATCTAGGTGAGATACAGATCAAGTTCGAATTTGGTTCCAGTCGGTTGATTTTATACTGAGTTTTGGCCCTTGGACTTTGTGAAATTTTGAAAAATATAGATTTCCGGAGTTTTTTTCTGTAACTGCTTAACATATTGATTTCATATTTGGTATATGAGTATACCTAGGTGAGATACAGATCAAGTTCGAATTTGGTTCTGGTCAGTTGATTTTGTACAGAGTTATGGCCCTTTGACTTAGTGAAATTTTGAAAAATATAGGTTTCCGGAGTTTTTTTTTATGTTAAACCGCTTGACATATTGATTTCATATTCGGTATATGAGTATATCTAGGTAAGATACAGATCAAGTATGAATTTGGTTCTGGTCGGTTGATTTTGTACAGAGTTATGGCCCTTTCACTTAGTGAAATTTTGAAAATATAGGTTCCCGGAGTTTTTTATTTTAACCGCTTGACATATTAATTTCATATTTGGTATGTGAGTATATCTAGGTGAGGTGCAGGTCAAGTTGGAATTTGGTTCCGGTTGGTTGATTTGTACAGAGTTATGGCCCTTTGACTTTGTGAAATTTGATTTGATATTTGTTAATTGTTACATCTTGATAAGGCACATATTCTGTTTGATTTTTTTTTTCAATCAAAATTTTGTTGTGGTCCAACAATGCCATAAAGTTCGAGTTGACAATAGACGGGTGTATCATGCTCTCTTGGCGCAGC
This sequence comes from Modiolus philippinarum, assembly GCA_002080025.1. Classification (NCBI taxonomy): domain Eukaryota; kingdom Metazoa; phylum Mollusca; class Bivalvia; order Mytilida; family Modiolidae; genus Modiolus; species Modiolus philippinarum. The sequence continues at coordinate 12,771 of MJUU01054935.1, read as the reverse complement.
AGTTAATTAAGTATACCATCTTGTCTCGCCTGCTCAGTACGGTATCATTATAATAAGGACAATACTAACGCTTATATATTTTCTGTACTCCAAAAAATAACTACGGGTAGGCTTTAAGAGTTTCAGGAAATTTACCGAAATTGAATTCAAATGTTTGTGCAATTCAGGTATTGAAAATGACTATTTTCACCAAAATGTATTAAAAATGGTATGGTTGCTATGCAGAATTCCCAAAAATAACAGATCTTGAAGAGTTTCAGGAAATTTACCAAAATTGGAATTTTTGCAATTCCATTATTGAAAATTTTTTTTTACTGTTTTCATCAATATATTTTTAAAAAAGTATGGTTGCTACTAGTAGGTATAATTCCAAAAATTAATTGGTCTAAGAGAGTTCAAGGAAATTTACCAAAAACCGGAATCAAAAATTTTTGCAATTTTATTCATTAAAATGAATGTTTATTTCAAATTCACTCAAAAACCATGTTTGCTAAGAAGAATTTAAAAAAACTGCATGTCTTGGATAGTTTCAGGAAATTTACCAATGTAGGAATCAAATATTTTTGCAATTCCATTAATGAAAATTACTGTTTTCATCAATATATTTTTAAAAATGTATGGTTGCTAGGTACAATTCCAAAAATTAATTGGTCTAAGAGAGTTTCAGGAAATTTACCAAAAACCGGAATCAAAAATTTTTGCAATCTTATTCATTAAAATGTTTGTTTATTTCAAATTCACTCAAAAACCATGGTTGCTAAGAGGAATTTCAAAAAAATGCATGTCTTGAAGAGTTTCAGAAAATTTACCAAAATTGGAATCAAATATTTTTGCAATTCCATTATTGTAAATTACTGCTTTCATCAATATATTTTTAAAAAAGTATGGTTGCTAGGTGGAATTACAAAAAGGAATTGGTCTAAGAGAGTTCCAGGAAATTTACCAAAAATCGTAATCAAAAATTTTTGCAATTTTATTCATTAAAATGTTTGTTTATTTCAAATTCATTCAAAAATCATGGTTGCTAGGAAGAATTTCAAAAAATTGTATGTCTTGGACAGTTTCAGGAAATTTACCAATGTTGGAACCATGTTTTTTATTTCTTACGAGTTCAAAATTATGCTTGGCATCAAAGAATTGCCTTATTTTCTTAATAATATGCAAAAATTTCAAAAATTATCGGTCTTTGATATTTCAGGAAATTTACCAAAGTTGGAACCAGAATGAAAATTCCAACAGCTTGTTACATATCTGCACACTGCATGCAGCAATGTCTAATCTAAATGAAATTCTGTTAAGGCACAAACACTTAATTCGCTCTCTAAAGAACTTATATATGTGGTTTAACATTGAAATTTTTAGCAAAAAACTAAGTCCAAATATGCAAAAAATATGGAAAAACCAAAAAAAAATTTCCTATTTTTTCAGCTGGAGATAATTTTCTGACCATCATCTAACTTTTGATCATTTTTCAATAAATTCCAATCAGATTTGATAACTTTATTCAACTTCTAAAAAACTTCAATCTGTGGGTTAACATTCAATTTTTTTGCAAAAAAACTAAGTCCAAATATGGAAAAAATACAGAAAAATGAAAAAAAAAATTAATTTCAAAATTTTCATCTGGAGGTAACTTTTAAAACATTTTCTAGCTTCTGACCAGTTTTATGATATTCCAATAAGATTTAATAACTTAATTCACCATCTAAAAAACTTTAATTTGTGGGTTAACATTTCAAAAAGACTAAGTCCAAATACGGAAAAAATACGGAAAAACAAAAAAAATTTCCAATTTTTTCAGCTAGAGGTAATTTTCTGACCCCGCCGTGCGCGGTCCCGGCTGAAGAATAGGCCCGCAGCATCCTCTGAGCTTGGAGTATGAGCCATCCTAACAGAGGACCCCGAGGGAACCCCGGGATATAGAAATAGGACCCAGTATCTCCGGCTTGCGGGGTGTGACCCCTCCTAAACGGAGGCTGACCCCGAGGGTCCCGGGATATAGAAATAGGACCCATTCCGTGGTTGTGCGGGATTAATAAATACACAACCCATCTTTCGGATGGGATGTAAACTCAGGTCCACGTGTTGGAAGAAATGCCACGCTTCCTGCACGTTAAAGAACCCTTGTAGCAAGCTCTTTTTGGGGTGGTCCGTAGGTGATCGGCTACAAGGCTAAATTCCCCGCCCTTGACGATTTCACCCTACTTTTCCAGTGGCAGTCAGAATTTCCCGTCCCATGGCCATTCCCATACCCCAAAGTGATTATTTATCAACAAACTTGTTCTCGTCTTGATATAGCTGAAATATTGCTGAGTAGACGTTAAACAATATTCAATCAATCAATCAATTTTATGACCATTATCTAGCTTCTGTCCAATTTTGACACAATTCTATATAGATTAAATGACTCTATTCAACCTCTGAAAAACTTGTGCAATTGTTGACGCCGCCGCCCTCAACGGAATTTGGATCGCTATGTCTCGCTTCCGCGACTTTTGTCGCAAGCGAGACAAAAATGATATTCAAATATTTTTTCTTGTAAAATACCTGCGTGTGTTCTTCAGTGTTTAAAACTTCACTTATGGAAGGTAGTGATCAAAAGTTTGAACTGTGCTCAAAGATTTGAGAGTTCGAAGCAAAACATCTTTATCTTTTATACAATTAGACAATTAATCTTATTCTTTCCAAATTAATCTTTTAATTAAATGATCACCAAAACAGTGGAACGGACACATTACTAATTATGTTTTACTTCTCTACCACTGTTTATATTTATTAAAGTCAGTAGGATCCAGAATCCTACTAGTACAAATTGGGATATCTCAATTTCTTATTTATACTAGATTAAATCCAGTACAAATTAGAATTCTAATTTGTCCTGGTAGAAATTGGAATTCAAATTTGTTCTGGATTAAATCCAGTTCAAATCGGAATTCTAATTTGTCCCAGTAGATTGATTGATTGATTAATTAGTTAGAGTTTAACGTCCAATGAGCAATATTTCAGCTATATCAGGACGAGAACAAGTTAATCAATTCAAAAAATTGAAAGTATCAGAAGAAAGAAATACAGGTGGAAGGGACAACCTGGGCAACGACTTTTGACTGCCACTGCAAAATTGGAGAAATGGGTAGGGGCAGGAAATTTAGCCTTCCATACGACGCCCAGTGCGTCTGCTCTCTTTAGAGAAATGTCCCAGTAGAAATAAGAATTCCAATTTGTACTAGGAGGATTCTGAATCCTACTGGATTCCAATTTGTACTGTAACACACATATATGAAAATAAACACTGGATTGCCGGAAATTTAGATATTCATAATGCATGATTTAATCTAAAAAAAATGGGTAGGGGCAGCAAATTAAGCCTTCTTCGGTAAAAAAGAAACAATTTTGACAAAAAAAATAAATGATTATTATGGAAAAGTTGTAAATAAGTATATTTGTTTCTTAAAATATTATCCTATTATCCAAGATTTTTGGCATCTTGTTCATTTATTTAATGAGGTTCAAGAGTTTTGAGTTGGTGTGTCCAGAACCGTTCTCATTTTTGTCTTTCTTTGTCGGTCCATGATTGATTGACCTCAGTAATTTGGAATTTCACTGTATCAAATGAATGGCAAGTTGATAAAGATGATGGATTAGTGAAAATAAAGTAACTATAACAACACTAAAGAATTAAAAATATATACAAAATTGTGTTATATTTCAGGTCTCTGTGACATTTCTTCAGACACATACATTTTGTATTGACTGACAAAAGATGTACAATCAGTCAGATGCTGAAACAATTTACTCTAATACACAAACCAACAAAAATTTTTAATTTAAATTTGTATCTTTAATCAGTCATTCAAATTAGATCTTCAGAATCTATTTTTATCAAAAAATATTTCTCGTTCTGAGTTTACTTGTAAGTTTTTGAATTCCTTTCATTAAAACCATCAGGTTCACGTGTTCTTAATTGAAACATTAATTTCTCCTTTCATCCTTATCCCAGTTGGAATTCACTTTGATAATTTGGAATGTGAGGTCATCGAAGGAGTGTCTGGTGTTTCTCAGATGTCGTGTGATTGGACAATTCCTGTTGTTTCTGAAAAATGATCTGTGGTTACATGTTACAACATATATTAATTTTTTTTTTTTGATTTACAATTACCTATATATAGCAACCTATGTGCAAGAGACATATCATTGTTTCTGATGAATTTCATCTCAAAATATTAATTGAAAATATATCATTTTGATTGACAGTTTATCTGAATATTATTGCATTCGTTACCTCAAATATTTGATATTTCGCTTGAGAGTTAAAAGAAAAGGCTTTTTGTATCTGGTTAAAACGTGAAATTTTACTCTATTGATATAATCTTTTAATAATTGTTGAATAGAACACATTTAAATGAAATTTTCAGAGCTTCTCTGTAGTTTTATTCAAAATGCTATTGACAAACAAGATATGTTTGTGATACATTACATATGCCCACAGCACCACTTGTATTAGTTTAATAAATTTGGAAAACGGAATCTTAGTATTTTGGTTAAAGTTATCTGTCTTTGCATACAAAAATATGAAAAAGGGATCTAAGACTTAAATTTTTACCTCTGTGACTTGACCTTTGATCTGACCTAATTTTTTTGGGGGCATATGTTCCTCTTGACCAGATCTATATAGTTGCCAAGTATGATATAAGTCTATCTTTAAAGTTCAAAAGTTACAGCCAAGGTTAAATTATCGGACACGCTGACAGACAGGACAAAAACAATATGCCCCAATCCTCAATTTGGGGGCATAGAAACACGGAAATATGAACCTATGTAGAAAACTTAACAAATACACATTTTCAAATCGGGAGGTTCTGGGGTCGCCCCCACCCCCTCCCATTTTTTTAACTTTTGTTTTTGAATAATTTTAAATCACATTGCCCTGCATACCTGAATTATTTATCAGGGGCTCTAGCTATGGATAAGTGGTGTATAGGGGAATGCCCTGTCTATTAGTCAGGTCATAATACAGAAAGCTTGACCACGAATCATTGTTGCCAAACTGTGAATAGGAATGCCATACCCCATGCAGTAAAAAAAAACTCCTTTAATATTTCCTGTACAAGAGCAGACTCACTGGGAGGGTATAGAAGGCTTAATTTCCTGCCCCTACCCATGTCTCCCACTTTTCAGTGGCAATCAAAACTCGTCTCCCAAGTTGTACCTTCAACTATGTCACATAATTTTTTTTTTTAAGTTGAAAAATATGTTCTTGTCCTGATATATCTTAGGTAATGTTCACTGGACATAAAACTCTAACCAATCAATCATAAATTACATGGGGGGGGGGGTCCTCAAAGAGACATTATGAGTATAAATTGACGACAGATAATGTATTGCAGATATTGAAAGTAATGCAAAGAAACTAAATGTACACAGCACAAATCATGTAGTCAGTGGCAATGGAAAGGGTGGACATCCAGTGGTTGACTTTTTTATTTTCTGTATGTTTTGTTTTATGCTGGTTTGTGTAAATTATGCCTTCAATCGGACATTTCCCTATACATGTATTGGTATATGGTGTTGTGCATTTTTTGGGTTTTTTTTATTCAAGTTCTTATGCCCACCTACAAAAGTAGGGGAATATTGTGATTTGGTCTCTTCTTTTCATTTGTATGTCCATCTGTCCCAGGTTATGTTTACCCACACCTTGTAAGTCTTTTTTTCTATGAAGGATGTATGCTATCATCATTAAACTTTACATAAATACACATAAGGGTGTAATTAAACAAAAATCATAATCAAAATTCAACTTTGTGCTTCACTGATCATGATAAAAGTGGGACATTGCAAGGTTTACCCCCTAGGTTTGAGTTTCTTTCTGTGAAGGATGTATGCTACTATTATTAAACTTAACATAAATATACATTATGTCATAATTAAACAAAATTCATATAAAATTTACCTATGCAACCAACTTCATGCTTCAGCAGTCATGGAAAAAGCGGGATAGTATGAGGTTTACCCACAGGTTTAAGTTTCTGTAAAGGATACAGTGGAAGTACTTTTATTAGTGGACATCAATTTTCGTGGTTTCGAATTCAAGAAGTTCATAGAAATTCAGTGGCAGATCCAGACTTTCTGCTAAGGGGGCCTGACCCATAATTTTTCAAAAAAGGGGTTGGGGACCCAATTTTTCCGAAAAACCCCTAGGAATTTTAAATATTTTCCAACCTAAATCGGCCACTAAAATTCTGGGTGGCTTCCATATGATACAGCATTAAACTATGTTCCCTACTTGTCCAATCTCCTGGATGAGGTGTAAACCCTCAGGACATTATAAAGGGAGACAATCAACTGACTAAAATGAGTAAACTTGGTTCTTATTGGCAAAGTATTTTCACAGCAAAAGTCTTTGGATGTGTTTCCTTAGGGCCAATTTTAAATTACTGGTATGTTCCCTATTGACTGCCATCAGGAATAAGATGAGGACCTGCCAGAGTGTTGAAGGGCAAAATCTGAAGGAAAATAGTCACACCTTTTGGTTCTAACTGTGGATGTGTAGTTTTATAGATGAAGATCTTTTAATGGTATTTTCCAGTAGGACAAATGTTAAATTATGCTCCCATGATCAACCAGGTGCAGATTCACTGGACATCAGGTCTGGAAGAGATTATCTAAAGAAAATTAGGACCATGTTAAATTCTGATTAGCTTGGTAGATTAAAAGATCATTGAATGTGCTTCCCCATAAGCTCAAAGTTATACTTTATCCCTTGCTGCCATCATGGATGAAATTTAGACCTGCTAGACTCAGTTTTTGAAGGCAACCATCAAAGGACTGTTTCAACTACAATTGGTTCCAACTGGAATTTTTTTTTAAGGAAAAGATCTTCAAATGAAAAAAAATAGATTGACAGAATGTATGCCAAGTGTTTGCAAAAGCTCACCTTTCAATAGCCAGAGGTGCTTTAGTTATTAACACAGGTTAATCAGATATTCTTCAATACTGCAGAGTAGGAGGATCTATGTTGCCAGTTTTTTCTATTTCTCAAACACTTTTTGAGTTGCTTGTAGCAATTTTTATCCCCAAATGATACTTTCAGTGACAGTACCCATGCTTTCCTTGGACTAATCTAATATAGTTTAGAATCAGGTGTTCAAATGATATTTTAGTTTCAACAGTTTTAGTAAAGATTTTTTCTTAAATCTTATAAAGTTAGATAAATACAAAGATGTACATCAAGTAATTGCCCGAGAACCAGCAGCCTTTTTCATAAAAAATCTTACGATAAAAATATTTTAGTTGTAAGTCTTTTACATTTCATATTGTCTTACGATTAAAATATATTGTAAGATTTTTTGTGAAAAGGGCTGCTGGTAATCAAAACAAGATACACTAAAAGGCCCATTTAGCTCTTGCACATGGCTCTTAGATAGCCTTTAAACTATTTGTTATGTTTGATTAGAATTTGACTTTTTTGTTCTTTGAAAAGTTTTGCATAATATCAAATGTTAGTTTATGTTACCCACTGTCGCTAATATTAAAGTACAGCTTCTCCACTCCCCAGTTTGTTTGTTTTAATTGTTTTTGTTTTGTTTGTTTGTTTTTTTGTTCAAATGAGCCATTTTCAGGCTACAAAATTAATAAACTTGCAGCTATAACTAACCTTGAAGATGCATCAACTAATCTGATAGGTTAGTGGAACTGTATTCAAAAAACAAACTTTAACCCAAGTCATTCATGGATGAAATTTAGGAAAAAGTGACCTAATTTCTACCAGAAACCTTGTGACTATCCAAGGTGCAACTACTGACAAAATATAATCTGATCTGGACTTCTATGCAATTTTTAATCTGAGTCACTCATGCATGAAATATACATCAAAGTAACCCAATTAAAACATATTGCAGATGCATCTGTCAACATAAGCTTATTCATCTATGACTTGTTCTTCAAAAGAAATTTGGACTTCAACTTTGTGGTGGATGAACACAAAAAAGAGACAAATGGACAGACAGACATTGTAATCGGCTAAGACGACGAATTGGATTGAATGGTTTCCCAATCGGATCCGACATTAACCTACATTTCCTCTTTGCAGCCATCATTCATGGGATGCACACATGCTGGACATAATGTACAACATAGGTTGGGCAAAAATGAAAAGAACAAAAATGCAAAATACAATAAACTGTATTTAAGACTGTCAACATTGTAAAGTAATAAGGCAATAAACATAAACAATCACATTACATTTTGATCACAATGGCTTTCTTTGTAGCATGAAATAATCTCACAGTTGCAGCATTTTTTAGATAACAATTAAATTGAATAATTTGACTGATCTAAATGTGAAGACAAGCATAAAATTTTAATACATTTGATTTTCAAATATACAGTAGTACACCAAAGGCTGTAATTCCCAAGAGAATATTAAAATAGTGAGGGCTGAGGTCACTCTTCTTTTACGACGAAAATTCTATGATTTTGAAGCACATAGAAAATATCTGAATTTAAACAGAAATACTAACAGTTCAGTTTACGTCTATTCGAGATACAAACTTTAGAAAAACTTCTCTAAACTTTCTTGTGATTTGTCTTTAAGGCTTTAAAAGAAATTAAAGAATTTTTCTCAAGGTCTTTTCAAGATGTGTGTAAAAATTATATATACATGTAGTTGATAAAGTTAAAGATGTTAATAGACAACTCAGAATGTATACAGCCACATAAATGTAGTTGCCACCATTGACTTCTGACATTTGGTCAGATATGCAGACTCCTATGTCTTTTTCAATACCATAAAATGTCAAATAATTTTTCCATAAACATCCACTTTTCATGTTATATTCTAAAAATAACGAACCTTTAAAGAATTTCAGACAAAATTTCAAAAAATTGACATTGCTCTTTCACTTGATTTGCAATACTTACAAATTTCTATACAAAACCTATGAAAAACCTAGAAAAAGGACATTTTCTGCCAAATATTAAATTGCTTGTATTTCAAAATTAAGCGCATGAATCTATTATTATTTCTTGTTTATTGTCAACCCCTTCATAAAGCCCTACTAATTCAGGACACATTTTTATGAAAAGAAAGAGGTTCGTGAAGGAAAATTCTCACATTAAGTGGACCAAATCAGCT
>MJUU01054932.1:0-16602 GCA_002080025.1 Modiolus philippinarum | reverse complement strand
TACAGTAACTTCGGTATTTTGTTATAGTAAAAAGTTAGTTCATATTTACTTTTCATGGGCCTAAATATTAAACAAACGAAACACACATATATTTAATTTATTTTTTCTCTTCTCATGGCCAAGGCGAGATAAAATATTGGATACCAAAACCATTCTTTTTTCATATTTATTGTCATGTACGTTATTAGCCATTAGGGGATATTTGTTAAACGCCCACTCAATAATATTGCGGCTATACATCAAGACGAGAGGGCAATTTTGGAATTTAACAATCATTTTACATCAAGACGAGAGGGCAATTTTGGAATTTAACAATCATTTNGGGGGGGGGGGGGTGAAACGGTCTATGACTGCTACTGGTAATGCTGAATGAAGTAAAATGGAGCGGAGAATTAAGCTTTTTATCCGACATCCAAGGTACACTTTAAAGTTTGTTACAAGCGTTCTTTATAGCAGGTAACGTTTATTCCAACACATGGACAGTAGTCTACATCGCACCCGAAAGAGGGGTCTAGTATTTATTCATCGCAGACAACCAGTTATTAATACGTTGTACCCAAAAGTTTTGGGTACTCGGTTCTGTTTTGTAATTCCTGGGATCTCTCAAGGTCAGGCCCATTTTGGATGGACCGAAACTGGAGATAATTGGTCCTATTTCTATACCTTTTGGTTCCTCAGGGACAAATGAAAATGGTCAGGCCCATTTTGGATGGACCGAAACTGGAGGTAATTGGTCCTATTTCTATACCTTTTGGTTCCTCAGGGACAAATGAAAATGGTGCAAATGATCTAGTGCTAAGTACATGTACTCATGTCCTTGTTACACGTATTTCTCTTACTTGTATTTGGTAACAAAGTTGTAACTCGAGATGTCTGTTATAAAAAGTCGTTTTAAGTTTCAGGGCAGAGAGATAAACAAATCAATGTCACCACTCCCGGGGGTTATCAATTAGTGTCTTTGGAACCGTACTGTATCAAACCATCAATTTAGCAAAATTTTAAATTTGAAGTTGTCGAAATACGTATATGCAGAAACTAAATTAACAGTAACTTCGGTTTTTTGTTGTTTACATACTATGAACGAGTGAAATAAAGTCGCCTACGAATCGTTATTATGATTTCCAAGGGATTCATTGCTAAACTCATAGTAGTCTTTATACTACAATTTCCCATGAACAACTGAAATCACGGCTGAAAGATATAATTCATAGATGTTTCTCCCGCAAGAACGGCGAACAAAGATATAAGTACATTGCTATAGGCAGAGAACAAGCATACTTTGTGAAATACGACTCAGAATCACAGAAAAAATATACAGAGGAAGAAGTGATTAAAATGTTACAGTTTCTGATCGACAATATATTTGTCCAGTTTGGAGGACTTGTTTTTCAACAGACTATCGGAATTCCGATGGGCACAAACTGGTATAAAGTTAGACAATAGGAGCAATTTTGCATTTATTTGAACATTTGATCATCTTACCAGAAAGACTAATTCATGCTTTCATGTATAAATTATTTCAAAATGATGTAGTTAGATGAAATGAATTTGAATCATGATAGTGCAACTGTAATCCAGCAATTTTGCATTTGTACCAAATGATCGAATATGAATCTAACATCCTTCATCTAAATTTTTCAACCAGCAGCATAGAAACTTATTTTAAGATAATTCAAAAGTGGCATGCAAGCATAGCAAGTCGTGGAATTACAATACTTATGTCATTCCACTAAGACAAAGAGTAGAGGTTCTCAGAGCTTTTATCTTCTTTGCTGATTAGCAAAAATCAATTTTCAAACTCTTTTATTTTAACCAACCGTGGATAAAAGCAACGAACTTTTGCACTTTCCGCAAGTTTGTGGACACCATACCACCAAAATCATTACTCATACACATTCACAAATTTATTTTGACAAGAGATTTTTTAATGATTGACAAAGTAAGCCTTGGCGGTTAATTTTCCAATGTTGTGTTGACTCAAAGAAGTTCATATATATGCATCGTTGCTTTTATTAAATAGTTTAATTTAAAACGTTTTTAGAATCTAGGAATACATATAACACTTCATTATTTTATTATGTACAAATGGACGTTGATGAGGGAGAGGTTAAGATTCTATTCCCACTTGTCAGTACTTCGATACTTGCCGAAAACGATTTATTTGGGAACCTTTGAATATATTAACCTAGACACATTTTTAAAATACTATGGAGTAAGTTGTGCATAGCTCAGTCCTTCGTTGACTTTGACTTTTCATGTAGATCCAATTCAGACCCTGGGTAATTAGAAATGTAATTGTAATTAGCTTTAATTAATTACATTTTTCAAAGTAATTTGAAGTAATATGTAATTGAAGAAAAATTCTATTACATGTAATTGAAAGTAATGAATTACATTGCATATTTTGAATGTAATTTGGAATTACATTCAATTACTTTCAATTACAATAAAATTGGTGTTACAGTAGTTCTGGTTTATGAATGATTGTAATAATCTGACTAATATAATATATTTTTTTCCTTCAAGACAAGATAGGGTTTTAAATTGCTTAATAGGATTTTAAATTGCTTGTAAATGTTTTTTCCTATCTACACACTAGAACTTTACTGTAAATTGAATAAATTGGGAAATAAGAAAATCATTTTTCTTATTGAAGCAATAATAGAATTCATTGTGTTTTTATTAAAAAAATATATCAAAATGAAATGAGAGATATCTTTATGTCATTTAAGGTTATCCCTGCCTAAGGCATTAATTTATTGTATTTGATCTTGACACTTAAAACCTTATGTACAAATCCACATACTTATTACCCAACTTCAGGCAACACATGGATGTCTCCTAGCTATTTCAGCATTTTCAAATTGCAAGAACAATACATTTTGTTATAGCACAAAATGTTATAACAATAATTAGTGCCACATTAATTTGACAGGTAAACCTACCTGAAAATAAATTGCATACTTTGCGTTAGAATGTTTAAAAATGAAATAATTATTTTTTACACTTCCAACAGTATTTGAGGTCATATTATACTAATATACTATGACATTAACAGTTTCCAATTTACTAGTGAATGACTCAGTTTATTGATAATTTAAAAAAAACAAAAAACAAAAAAAAACAAAAAAACAAAAAAACAAAAAAAAAAAAAACAAAAGGCAAAATAAATTGGTTTCCCTCCTTATTTATGTCTTGCTACATACCAATATATGTTTAATTTCAACATAAGGTAAAAATTCAATTGAATATTCTGCATGCTTCTATGAAAATAAATTTAAAAAAATGAATTTATTTACTTGTTAGTCTTTTGTACGCTCAATAAGCCTCGTCAAAATAACAACATTTTAACAAAGTAATTATTTAACAAATAATTCCAGTATGACATATATGACTTTCTTATAATAATTTCAAAATGTTGGAATAGGTAGAATAAACAGTTTTTTTTAAGGATACTATTAGACAATATAAAAAAATGATGCATTTACTACAACCTATGGCGTACAGATAAAATACATTATACATGTAGGGTATACTTTTATATTACAACATCTTTCATGTCTTTGGATTTCGATTTTTGTGGTCTTCGCTTCCCTTGTTCCTTCGGTATTCTACTGCCATTGTTTGTCTGATTCACCCCCACAAAAATTAAAAAAAAACATATTGGAAACCAATCTCATTATCATCAAATGTTATGATGATATTCTAAAACGTCATGTATTTGCTTTATAAATGTCACAAATTTTAATTGAAGTTCATTTTTATCAGTATAACATAAATAGTTTGTCAGGCAAATGTAATTGAATTGTTATTAATTACATTGCCAATGTAATTGTAATTAAATTAATTACTTTGGAAAATTAAAATAATGGTAATTGGAATTTAATTGAAGAATTTTCCATGTAACTGAAATGCAATTAATTACTTTGACATGTAATTGACCCCAGATATGATCCAATTCTAAATTCATTCTTTGTCAACTTTAAACACATTTTGATTGATTGTCTTTCCACTTTCTTTGATTTAATTTGCACTAAAGAGACATAAGTTGTCGAAATAGTTGTCTGTAAAAACTTCGATATTTTGTTATTTATTTGTTTTGGTTTATTTAACTACATGGAGCTGAGTACGGAGAAATAGGAAGTTGGGAACCGTGAACCAATTCCACCAATGATAAGGTGTTTCAAGTGCCAAATAAATCCCTCTATCCAGAATTCCTACAGCTATGATTGATGTCGAAGTCCTTTTATTATTACCTCACCTGAGCTGAAGGTCAGTGTTACCCATTTCAATCCGGTAGCTTTTCACATTTTTGCCAATTTCCGGAGCAAATTTGACCAAACTTAATAGGAATGATGTACGGAAGGACCTTTACAATGATTGCTCTTTCATTCCTTTTAGACAAAAAACATGATCGCCAGCGCGGAACTTACTTTTAACATTGGGCCTTATGCTAAAATACAATTTTCATCATTTACTCTGAAACCACTTTAACAAAGTCAACTAAACTTTTCAGAAATGATAGATCTGGTATTAAACAAAGGTCCCTGTGGGAAAACATCATTTTGATCAACTCCTCAGAAACCACTGAAGGAAACTCAGCAAAACATTACAGGAATTACATTTGTGTATGTATGGAAGGTCCTTGAAAGATTGCTTATATTGTTTTGACCCCACTTAAACATGACGGACATTGCGGAACTTTGATTCTTACATTGAGACCTATAAGAAAAACATCATCTCATTAACTGCCATGAAACCACTGATTACAGAAGCAAATTCAACCAAACTTTACAGGAATGGTGTATGGAAAGACCTTTACAAAGATTGATAATTTCGTTCAAATCGAACGAAAACATTTACCACTCGTTCAGAACTTAAGTTAACATTGAATCCTATGCGAAAAACTTGATTTTCATCAACTCCTCTGAACCATTTAACCAAATTCACCCAAAAAATTTACAAGAATAATTTAGGTAGGTTTACAAGGATTGCTTATTTATTCCGATTCGACAAAAACATGTTGCTGCTAGCACAGATTTGACCAATGGCAAATACATTTCGATTATCTCCTGTGAAACCGTTGTTGCAAATTCAGCCAAATTTTACAGTTATGCTGTATCATAGGCCCTCTAACATGATTGCTCATGTCATATTGATCCGACAAAAACATGACCGCCAGCGCTGACCATTGCTTAACATTGGTATCTATGGGAAACATCTTTTCAATCATCTACTCTGAAACTATTGAAGCAAATTTAATAAAATTGTACTGTGATGACATAAGGTATATTACGGAAATTGCTCATGTTACTCTGATTCAACATAAACATTAGTCTTTAGCAAAGACTTTGTTTAGCATGGATCGTATGGGAAAAACATCATTTTTATTAACTCTTCTGAAACCACTGAAGACAATTCGACAAAACATAAGAGAAACGATGCACGAAATGCCCTTTGCAAAAGATTTCTTATTTCTTCTCGATTCACCAAAAAAACTTGACCTTCAACGAAGAACGTAGTTTAATAATGGCCCTTTGAGAAAAATCATATTTTGATCATCTCCTCCGAAACCCCAAGAACAAATTCAACCAAACTGTACAGGAATACTGCATGGTAGGTCCATCACAATATTTGCTTATTTAGTTCCGATCTTGCGGCTAGAACAGACCATATCTCAACATTTTAACCTATAGGGAAAACATTATTTTCATCATCCGCTCTGAAGCAATTAGGCGAAACCTTACTCAAATTGTGTAGGGTAGGACTTTCACAAAGATTTCTGAGTTTGTTCTGATACGATAAAAAACATAGTTCAAAGTGCAAAACTTAGTTTTAAGCATTTCGTCTGATGAGCGATACAGACTCGGTCTTCAAATTAGTTTTCTTTTCTCCTAAGGTTAAAAGTCAAAACATATAAGATAATTAGGAATAAGACATTTCTCCTAAGTTTTATATGTATTAAAACCTGTTGAGACCATGTGAAAATGGAAATCATCACTGTCCATTACCAATGACGTGGTAAACATTACATTTAGGACAACAAATAGGCTCTGTCAGAGTGACATAAAGAAAAGTAATGTTATATTTCATTTCAAAGTACTCTTGTATCAGTATCAATCTGTAGGTAATCTCCTGAATGTGAATGAATACAGACAGTTCTGGATTAGTTGGATTGGAGGAAACATTTTAGTCGACCGAGGCCTTGATCCAGACCAACCATCTACAGTTTTTAATCAATGGCTGGACGTTAATCCACTGTCTGTTTCTTCGTATTACTTACATTCAGCCGATGAAGTGGAGTTTATAGTTTATGACGCATCAGCTAAAACATGTTGTTTGTACTCGTAGTGACGAATTTATCTGTAGAAACTAAATCTTTGTAATTTATTACCACAGGGCCGATGTCAAGTTAGTCCCATAGGAAACTAACCAACTCAGTAGTCGGTCCCATCAGGAAACCTTATTTATGCTGAAATTTTCAAAATCTCAATCAAACAAAATATTGCTTAAATTTAAGGAGTTTCTCCGTTACTTACCTGATTTAATTTTTCTTTATTTAGATCCATTTGGTGATTTGTTCTCTATTGGCTTTTTCACGTATTTGGGTTTACGGACTCAAACAGGTATTATTTGATCAGCACTGAAGATACATAAATTGTCGAAAGCTCTATCTGCAGAAACTAGCTGAACAGTAAGTTCGGTATTTTGTTATCTACCTCAATCTACTTTAATGTTCCTCCCTAAACCTTTTCAATACATAGACGTCGTAGAAAGTAGAAAAAAAGTATCATTTGTATTAAACGATAAGTCCAAAAGGAATAAGACATCGTTATTATCTTTGAAAAACTCAAATGCGATTATTTCAATTGGTAAAACAATAATATGAGCTTATTTTTAATGTCCAGTTGCATTAAAAAAAGTCCGCATGACACTTTGACACACTTAGACGAATTCAAACCATTATTCAGCAGTGCTTGTCTGTGGCAAAGCAAGTATTGGCATATTTTGGTTAGACCTGGATTGATTTAAACACTACATACACATACATTCGAACAAAACTAGTGATGCGTAATAGTACTGAAGTTGTCAATTGTATAGAGGAAAATATGTTTTAAAAATATTTTGGAAGAATAAAAAACTTTATATTTCGATCTTAAACCTGGCTTTTTGAACCATTAGAAAATCGTAGACTCTTTAAAGCCAGTTAAGTATGTCTGAAACTAACTTTGAACTGTTAAATGTCAGTTATATTACGATGTCGTGTTACCATGCTAGTGTAATACTATATTTCTGATACGGATGTGGCGTATCAAATGTAAACTTATGAATTTAAATTTAATTTTGTATTAAACGATAAGTCCAAAAGGAATAAGACATCGTAATTATCTTTGAAAAACTCAAATGCGATTATTTCAATTGGTAAAAAAATAATATGAGACAACGGCAGTAGAATACCGAAGGAACAAGGGAAGCGATGACTACAAAAATCGAAGTCCAAAGACATGGCAGAAACGGTAACAGATAAATCAAAGACAAAACAAGGACGTGAGACAGCTACAATGCACGGAAATAAAAAGATAACATTAAGGACTAAGGCACTCATAGTGTGAACTCCCATGAAAACCGGGAGTGACATCAGGTGCTCCGGAAGGGTAAGCATGTCCTGCTCCACTAGCGACACCCGTCACACTATCAGTGAGGTATATATTGTTTTGAAAGTTCTGATTTGAGGCTAATTGGAATTACCATTTTCTAACCCTTAGACAAAACCAATAAAAATCCATGGTACGTGTTACTTCTCTAACCCTCAAACAGTACCAAGGTAAAAATTTGAAAAGCAGCTGTAAGTCTCTTGAGTATTCAAACATTTACCAGGACAAACCAGTGATACGAACATAATAACGAAGACAAAACTAAAATCTTACAGTATGATATACAAGACAACACAAAAAACTAAAACCACTGACAGTGTGAACTCCCATAAAAACCGAGAGTGACATCAGGTGCTCCGGAAGGGTAAGCATGTCCTGCTCCGCTAGCGGCACCCGTCACACTATCAGTGAGTCAATCCGGGGTTGAGTCAAATCCGGTTATGTCAAATCCGTGAAGACGTGAAATTTAGCTGAAAATGTCCGTTTTCATTTGGGACACAGACACGTCATATCTGTCAATGATGTCATGGTGACGGCCATGAGCTTATTTTTAATGTCCAGTTGCATTAAAAAAAGTCCGCATGACACTTTGACACACTTAGACGATTTCAAACCATTATTCAGCAGTGCTTGTCTGTGGCAAAGCAAGTATTGGCATATTTTGGTAAGACCTGGATTGATTTAAACACTACATACACATACATTCGAACAAAACTAGTGATGCGTAATAGTACTGAAGTTGTCAATTGTATAGAGGAAATATGTTTTAAAAATATTTTGGAAGAATAAAAAACTTTATATTTCGATCTTAAACCTGGCTTTTTGAACCATTAGAAAATCGTAGACTCTTTAAAGCCAGTTAAGTATGTCTGAAACTAACTTTGAACTGTTAAATGTCAGTTATATTACGATGTCGTGTTACCATGCTAGTGTAATACTATATTTCTGATACGGATGTGGCGTATCAAATGTAAACTTATGAATTTAAATTTAATTTTGTATTAAACGATAAGTCCAAAAGGAATAAGACATCGTTATTATCTTTGAAAAACTCAAATGCGATTATTTCAATTGGTAAAAAAATAATATGAGCTTATTTTTAATGTCCAGTTGCATTAAAAAAAGTCCGCATAACACTTTGACACACTTAGACGATTTCAAACCATTATTCAGCAGTGCTTGTCTGTGGCAAAGCAAGTATTGGCATATTTTGGTTGGACCTGGATTGATTTAAACACTACATACACATACATTCGAACAAAACTAGTGATGCGTAATAGTACTGAAGTTGTCAATTGTATAGAGGAAAATATGTTTTAAAAATATTTTGGAAGAATAAAAAACTTTATATTTCGATCTTGAACCTGGCTTTTTGAACCATTAGAAAATCGTAGACTCTTTAAAGCCAGTTAAGTATGTCTGAAACTAACTTTGAACTGTTAAATGTCAGTTATATTACGATGTCGTGTTACCATGCTAGTGTAATACTATATTTCTGATACGGATGTGGCGTATCAAATGTAAACTTATGAATTTAAAAGTTGCATTTTCTTCTAGATAATCCAGTGCACTTCACCAAATTGCCCGGCAAATATATTGGCAACACGATTTTAAAATCANTTACATTTAGGACAACAAATAGGCTCTGTCAGAGTGACATAAAGAAAAGTAATGTTATATTTCATTTCAAAGTACTCTTGTATCAGTATCAATCTGTAGGTAATCTCCTGAATGTGAATGAATACAGACAGTTCTGGATTAGTTGGATTGGAGGAAACATTTTAGTCGACCGAGGCCTTGATCCAGACCAACCATCTACAGTTTTTAATCAATGGCTGGACGTTAATCCACTGTCTGTTTCTTCGTATTACTTACATTCGGCCGATAAAGTGGAGTTTATAGTTATGACGCATCAGGTAAAACATGTTGTTTGTACTCGTAGTGACGAATTTATCTGTAGAAACTAAATCTTTGTAATTTATTACCACAGGGTCGATGTCAAGTTAGTCCCCTAGGAAACTAACCAACTCAGTAGTCGAAACCTCGGTCCCATCAGGAAACCTTATTTATGCTGAAATTTTCAAAATCTCAATCAAACCAAATATTGCTTAAATTTAAGGAGTTTCTCCGTTACTTACCTGATTTAATTTTTCTTTATTTAGATCCATTTGGTGATTTGTTCTCTATTGGCTTTTTCACGTATTTGGGTTTACGGACTCAAACAGGTATTATTTGATCAGCACTGAAGATACATAAATTGTCGAAAGCTCTATCTGCAGAAACTAGCTGAACAGTAAGTTCGGTATTTTGCTATCTACCTCAATCTACTTTAATGTTCCTCCCTAAACCTTTTCAATACATAGACGTCGTAGAAAGTAGAAAAAAAAGTATCATTTGTATTAAACGATAAGTCCAAAAGGAATAAGACATCGTTATTATCTTTGAAAAACTCAAATGCGATTATTTCAATTGGTAAAAAAATAATATGAGCTTATTTTTAATGTCCAGTTGCATTAAAAAAAGTCCGCATGACACTTTGACACACTTAGACGATTTCAAACCATTATTCAGCAGTGCTTGTCTGTGGCAAAGCAAGTATTGGCATATTTTGGTTAGACCTGGATTGATTTTAAACATTACATACACATACATTCGAACAAAACTAGTGATGCGTAATAGTACTGAAGTTGTCAATTGTATAGAGGAAAATATGTTTTAAAAATATTTTGGAAGAATAAAAAACTTTATATTTCGATCTTAAACCTGGCTTTTTGAACCATTAGAAAATCGTTGACTCTTTAAAGCCAGTTAAGTATGTCTGAAACTAACTTTGAACTGTTAAATGTCAGTTATATTACGATGTCGTGTTACCATGCTAGTGTAATACTATATTTCTGATAATACGGATGTGGCGTATCAAATGTAAACTTATGAATTTAAAAGTTGCATTTTCTATTTTTTTTCTAGATAATCCAGTGCACTTCACCAAATTGTCCGGCAAATATATTGGCAACACGATTTTAAAATCAAGTACTGTAGATTCGGTAACTGAGTGTGCAATGAGATGCCATGACCATATAAACTGTAATTACTTTAACTTCAAGTGGTCAAATGATGTGTGTGAATTAGCCCATGGTCTTAAAACAGATATGGAAAATAAAATCGAGTACAATTTATATTCCCAATGCTGAACTAATAGATTAAGTCATAAATGTAATGCATTATTGCTTAGTTACAATAATATTTTAAAGTGAAAATTATAATACCCCGCCACAAGTAGTGGCGAGGTATTATGTGATACCCTGGGTCGTGTGTCCGGCCGTCCGTCTGTCCGTCCCCGAAGGTTTCCAACTAATAACTTGTGAACGAAAGATTGTATTTACTTCTAAAGATTCATAAACCTAACAACCCAGGAAGACCCATCGTCTCTGCTAATGGTCATCTTACTGAAAAAATATCTGAATATGTAGATTTCCATCTCCGTCAACATGTTGAGAATCTCCCATCATTCATCAAAGATACAAGTGACTATTTACAAAAAATGGCGGACTTGAATCCTTTACCACCTAACACCACACTGGTCACTATGGATGTCACCTCCCTCTATACTAACATCCCTCACTCTGATGAAATCGAAGCTTGCAAAGAAGTCTGGGAATCTCGCCCGGTCAAAATTCCACCCACAGAATGTCTTGTTACCATGCTTACAATGGTTCTTAAAAGGAACAACTTTACTTTCAATGGCGAACACTATTTAAAAATAAATGGAACTGCTATGGGCACCAAAATGGCTCCATCCTATGCTAATATATTTATGGGCAAATTCGAAAACCAACTTCTCGAATTGTCACAAGAAAAAAGAAAGTGGGAAAGTTATTATTAAAAATTGGTAATCATATATTGACTGTAGTAAAAGAAGTAAAGTTTCTTGGAATGGTATTAGATGACAAATTAACATTGGTGAAACACTTACAGTATATCCAATCAAGATGCAGTTAAGTAATTAATTGCATGAAAGCTCTAACTGGTACAAAATGGGGAGCTAATAGCTTCACTCTTCGAAATATATACTATCAAAAATGGACTATGGATGTGAAATGTATAATACAGCTTCACATTCCGCTAAAAAAATATTAGATAAAATACAAAGCCAAGCTTTAAGATTATGCACAGGAGCATACAAAAATGTATCTATCAGTAGCCTACAAGTAGAAATGGGAGACCATCCACTAGAGAAGCGTCGAAAATCTCTGATTGCAAAGTCATATTTGAATCTAATGAGCCATGATAATAATCATCCCACCAAACAGAGTTTACATAATGTTGCCTCATATTTATATTATAAAAACTTCATAAAGGAAAAACAAAAACCATATTGTTTTGTTGCTAAAGACGTCCTACAGGAACATCATATTGACCCATCTACTGTATACCAATATACCCAGTTTCCTACCCCTCCATGGCTTCTCCATAAACCTATAGTACGTACACAACTTACAGATATCATTACCAAAAAAGAACTTCCCCATTTAATAAAAAGTGAGACCAATCTATTAATTGATGCCCAATACGCACAATTCTTAAAAATATACACTGATGGATCGAAAGATCCTGAAAAAAATTTAAGTGGTTGTGCTTATGTCATACCCGAATTACAAATAGTGAAAGGTTATAGACTCTCAAATTATGCTTCTATATTTACATGTGAACTTGTTGCAATTTACCTTGCTCTATGTTGGGTAGAAGATTTTAAACCTCTGAATGCAGTGCTCTTCGTGGACTCGCTCTCAGCTTTACAAGCCATCTCGGGTAGTATATTTAAAATCAAGAATCAAATTATCTATGACATATATTTCCTTGTCACATCAATCACACGACAGGGAATTCATATTACCTTTGAATGGATTTCAAGCCATGTTGGGATATTAGGGAATGAATTAGCTGACAAGGAGGCAAAACAAGCCCTATTACAACAAAACCCTGCCATACAGACCAGACTATATAAACAAGATATTAAAAATATATGTAACACCTTACTAAAACATACATGGCAAACTAATTGGACTAATAACAGTAAAGGAATAACTTTGTTTGAAGTACAGGATACTGTAAATTTCAAAATCAATATACCAAAGATGGATAGGGAAAGAGAAACATCTTTATATAAGATTAGAATTGGGTATATTAATATTAACAAATATCTGTTCACTCTTGGGAAAAGTAAAGATGACAAATGTAATACTTGTCACGATGTAATAGATAACGTAATTCACTTTATATACGAATGTCAAAAATATAATTTGCAGAGAAAAAGCTTGTTTGACTCTCTAAGAAAAACAGGGGTAACAAATTTCTCATTAAAAAATTTGTTATCAGGTAACATGGACACATTTCACCCTATATTGTTATATTTACAGGAAACAGGTGTATTACATAAGTAATCATTTTTCAATTGTCACAGTCTTTTGTTGTATCTGTACATATATGATTTTATGATTTAATTGGACAAAATGGGGTATACCTATATTAGGATGAGCTAATACTCAGCCCTTACATAAAAATATTGCATTGTTTTTTTTCTATTTTATTTTATGATTGCCATATATGTCATAGCAGTCTCATCGACAAATGTATTGTTGTTCACATACAACTTTTGACTAAAAAAAAAACTCTTATAAATTCATACTGCACAATTGTAAACTGTAATATTGATAATTATAATATCAAAGAATAAAGAAAAAAATGCGCTATAGTTTACATACAAAAAACATCGGCACTGATACAATGTAAAAACTATTACCGAGTCTTTTACTACATATAAATGGGGTATACCTATATTAGGATGAGTTACTGTATACTCTACCCCGACAAAAAAAAAAAAAAATAATAATATGTATATGCCATTAGTCTTTTACTCAATATAAATNAAAAAAAAAAAAAAAAAAAAAAAAAAAAAATATGTATATGCCATTAGTCTTCTACTCAATATAAATGGGATCTACCTATAATAGGAAAAGTTTTGCTATATACCCTGCCCCGACAAAAATATGTAGATGTCTATAAATTCTTACAGTCATAATTATTATTTGCATGTTTTAGAAACAAATCTGTCCTTAAGATACTTACATGTAACATGAGGAACTCGTCGTACGTTCATTTCAACCATGATAACATACATCAAGTCCAATACGAAAAAAACTGATTACAACACTGATTTCCTTTTTTTTACATCAACACTTTGTTCTTTCATTTTACCTACATCAAACAGTAAGCTTTCACTAAACAAAATGACACTTTTTTGCGAAACACAACAAACTGAATAATTATCCACAATACCCTTATACGGAAAAGACGAAATACACAAACTCGTATTACTATACAGACTCATTAAGTTCATCTTTAAAGAGGTTAAACGTCACGCTACACTTAGTTCAACATAGTTCATTCACCTGTCCGAAAACTAATTACATAATATTGACCGTCTTATGAAATCAACATAGATATGCTGCAGTTAGCACCCAGCATTAATCACAGCTGCCCCGAACAAGGACAGTACTTACAACCGGCTTTGCTGACGAGTCTGACCAAAACTGTACACCATTCATGTCAGCCAGACATTATAGTATTTTTCATTTATATCCCAAGTATACTGATGTTTTGCTGATAGATGTTGTATATAAAACATATTTATTTGTTATATTTTAAATACTGATATCATTTTTTTTCTGTATTTTCTATTTTTACACACACACTAAGGAAAAAAAATAGGAGTGAGTGCCCCAAATACCCCGGGGCTTTATTGGAGTACTCACAGATATCAGTATATATTTTGAATTTGATAAGTGAGAAACACCAAGGCTCATCAGGAGAGCAGGTCAGTGACAAATCCTATATATATATATTTATTTTTCTATTTGGGGCAGTACTTGTCTTAGTTCCACGGACCTGGCATAATTGATCCTTTAAGGGTATGGCTTTAGGTTCATAATTAAAAACAATATTCAATTACATCTAAAACTGTATGAAATGTATTATATCCAGCCCTGTAATTATATATTTGTCTGGTAATGAAAGTGCGAGGGAGACAGTTCCCTCCCCCTTTCAATGCTCAGAAACTACAGTAGTATTTATTCTATTATAAGTGGATATAATACTTACTAAAATACGATGGAAAAGGATCTTGTGCGAGGAACCATGTCAAAAAGGGGGGGAATGCATTACTTAACCCCATACAAAAGATGCATACAAATATATATAAATGCATATAACATGTATTTAATCAAAACACTGGTGATTTTTTTAATTACACTTCAAAAGTCCATTTGCTTTACAGAGTAATATATCACGCACACTGAAATCAATACGCACGCACATATAAACAATATAAAAAATCACCTCAGTATATTTTTATTAAGCAAGTATGTATTTAACTCGCCATATAACACGAAATAATACCATTGCAATGACTAAAATTAATATGACGAGAAAAGGGTACTTTGATACCGAAAATATGAGCGAGGGCGCAATTACTTCAATAGTAAGCCGCCCCTCAAACCAAAAGAAGAAGAAGAATTGTCAATCGAAAAACCGCTTTTTTGGTATAGATTTATAGATGATGTGGACATGAAATGGACTGAGAGTGATGAAAAATTACAAAACTTCATCTCGCATGCCAACAACTTGCACCCATCTATCAAGTTTACTTCAGAAATATCGAAGACTACCATCTCCTTCCTTGACACTACCATCCCTCTATCGGAAGGTGAACTGTCCACAGATCTATATTGCAAACCCATGGATACAAACCAATACCTTTTGCCCAGCAGCTGTCATCCTGCACATGTAACTAAAATATTCCATACAGCCAAGCCCTAAGAATAAGACGAATCTGTTCGAAGGAAGAGTCCGTGAAAAAACGATTAGGTCAACTCAAAAACAATCTTAAACGAAGAGGGTATAAACACAGCAACATCAAAAAAAAGTTTTCACAAAGCCCTGAATATTCCAAGGAGCACCTTGCTAAAGTACATCCTTCCTTGAAAAACACTTTTAACACCGTTCGTAAGCACTGGACATCTGTGGGAAAAAGTCTCAAATTGTCCAAAATCTCATTTGGTTGCATTTAAACAACCAAACAGCCTGAGGAACTTGTTGGTACGAGCAGAAGTGTCTAATACTACCAGTACCACAGGGAACAGTCAACCTTGTGGAGACAGGCGCTGTAAATGTTGTAGACATATGCAAACCTCGTCCTCGTTTACCAGTCAGGTTACTACAAAAAGGTACAAATATTTTGCACTTCAAATTGCAAAAGCACAAATATTATTTATTTGCTGCAGTGTAAAGTTTGTAATCTCCAATACGTGGGCGAGTCAAAGCAACCATTCCACAAACGTCTGAATGGACACAGAAGTGACCTTAGTAAAAAGCCACTTCTGCCCGTGAGTCAACACTTCAGGTTGTCAGACCACAGTATCGAGGATTTCAATAGAATGAAAATCCTCATCATTGAACAGAACGGCCAATGGAGTGATTCCCAACGTGAAGACCGAGAAAGATTTTGGTTTAAAGAACTCCGGGTTTTACATCCTGACGGAATAAATAGAAAACAATAGACCTATAAAGTCAACTAACAGTGTATCTTCGAGTTCTTATGTATCTTATACTTAGCCATAGCTTTATTTATTTATTATATTTGTTTTATTTCTATAGTTAAGACTATCAATTTGTCTTGGTTAATTGAACTGTAAGATGTTTCATTTCAAACTTGTATGTAAAAAAAAATATTTGACGCTATGTGTACACTTATAATTATAAAGCTACATTTTCTGTTTACCTGTGTGAAAGAAAAATATTTTTGACATTTGATGTTTTGTTGAGTTATGTAATCATCAATCGCTATTACATTTTAGGGTGTTTAAGACACTGATGAAAGTCATTTGTTGGC
>MJUU01054927.1:29319-47611 GCA_002080025.1 Modiolus philippinarum | reverse complement strand
AAAATTGCATTTTTTTGCATCATATTAAAAATTGTCTTTGAAATACGTTATAAAATATATGATGACCCTATACGTCCCGGTCGTGGACGAATCTGCTGGTGGATGAACAGCTGTCACAGCAACACTAGCGACATCTGTTGTCATAATTCAATCATACGCGTTTTTTCCGCCACGTTTATTTTAAGCACATCATTGAAAAACAAAAATACAAAGACAAAAGTTAAAAGATAAAATATAAAAGTTAAAGAATGATGCACAATGAATACTTACTTTAAACATTTCTCTTTCAAATTATAAAACATGAAATTTTTCGAAATTAACACGGTAGATATAATGTCGCGAAAGAAGAATTTAGAACTTAACGAACAAAGCATAGAAATGGGAACATTTAAAGAAAGAACATAAAATATAACAAATTGAGTTTTAGAAACAATAATATAAAATATAAAAACTGCAGAAGTCGGGATGAAATAGGAACATTTAAAGAAAGAATATAAAATATGATAAATTAATATCCTAGAATCTATAATATAAAATATAGAAAATGCAGAATTATGGATAAGGAAAGTGAAAGCAATAAAAAGAGAAGATAAAATTTACAGCATATAATTTCTCTGGTGGCGGAAATACCCCTCCATACATATCAAGGTATCATGGACAACCATACTAAACTATAACGGACTTTTTAAGGAAATGTAACTCTGTCAGTCAGATGCGAACTGGTTAACGTGAATTGTACTGGTACCTGTGTATTATTTAACGAGTAAACGATCGTGGTTGTCATGGTATATTATATCATTTATATATTTTGAAAACATTTTTAAATGTTACCTTAGGTTAAGAAAAGGTCACAAATAAAAGAATGAACTATATAAAACATTATTATACAATGATAATTGGGACTACATGTAACAAAAATAAGCGAATGACTTGTATACGTCCTTGCTTCAAAATACAATTAATCATAGTCGTTGACTACACAACACACAAAATTGTTACACACGTGATGCATACATCACCATCAGGTCATTTCTTACGTAATTTAGCCACAGGTATCACAGGTGAAAATTGTTTATTGTCGCAATCAACATCAGGGATGGCTGTCAAGGGTCATAAAATTAATTTAACCGTAAACAGTCTGCTTTATTCCAAATTGATTTTATTTAGATTTTTTTTTGTAATTTAAACAATAATAAATTGTTCATTTTTATATATAAAAGTAGTTGTATTTTAAATATTGACAAACAAAATAATATGAATAACAATTAATGTTGTTGGGTCATCACAATCTTGATGTCGTCATATTGCCTGTTGTCTGGTGTAGAATCAGTGAAAATGACGATTTTCAAATCGATTTTGACGAGATAAGATCTATATCTTAAGTGAAAAGAATTACACCGACGGATAGATTATTTTATCTATTTTCACCACATAGTTGTACAAATTAAAAAAGTGTATTAGTTCTCTCGCAATTCAGTTCTAAAAAGGGGATACTTCACAGAAAATACGATATTTACAATGCCTTAAATAGGGAATACTTGTGAAAATATTTGAAATTTTAGAATCAATTTTGACGAGACTAAACCTATTCCGATTCTCATAAAAATTATACCGAAAGAAAGAGAAATTTATGTAAAATAAGCACATAGTTGTACATTTTAAAGAACGCAATTCTAAATCTTGGTATTTTCTATTTTTTACAATCTATCGTTATATTTCTATGTACAAAATACGACAATCCACAGATAGCCAATTAAGTCACGTGACTGGTCGATGACGCTAATAGTTTAACATGAAAAACTTCCGTTTTACGTCAATGTATATTGATAAATGTACATATTAAAGATATATATAGTGTCTTAGTTTAATCGGTTAATCTGAAATGAGAGCATTATGGCACAACTTCTGGAAAGACCTATCAATTGTTCATCGAACAATTGACATACTAGTGGCTATTGCTCAGTGCGGTCTGTTGATCGATGGAATTTATTGACCAGTGCGGTCTATTGACCGATGGAGTCTATTGACCGATGACGTCTATTGACCACTTAGATCTATTGCCCGATGAGGTCTTTTGACCTATGAGGTCTGTTGCCCGATGAGGTCTTTTGCCCGGTGAAGTCTAGTGTCTTACATTTGAACTTTCTGTAACCCAGCCACTAATACATGTATGACAACACTAACATGGTATAGCGATAAAAATAAAAACGATGGCAGCAAAATGGACGATATATATTTTACTACTGTATTTTAATCACGTGATTTTAATACTATTTGGAAATATGAAGCCTTGTGTAACAGTTTGTATGACCATCTGCACATTTTTGAGATAGAAATAATACAATTTGTAGAAAATCATGAAATAGAATAAGTAACTGCCCAGTTTTTCATTTATCAAAATTATCAACATTGAAAAATATCTTTTAACATATTCTTAAATAAATTCTTTTAATTGTGAAAACGTATGCACTCAATAAATCTGCTATAAAACTAGTAAGTATTAAAACAAATTTTTCGTGTGTTAAAATCATTGTTCTGCAAAATGTGTTTATATAATATTTTCAACCGTTTGCTGTGCACATTCAGATGAAAACTTCAGCGAAGCTGATAAAACTAGAACCACAGTTGTTCCAAGAACAATTGAGAGGTCGGTCCAATTAATTCAGGTCACCTTTATATTTATATGAGGCCTCTGCGTTGAACAAACATGTGTAGGTGATACGAGTTATTGCTACAAAACTTTGAACTTTATATGAGACATTGCTATTGGATGTATTCAAAAACAGTAATAGATAGTTACTGTAGATAAAAATGCTGGAGAAAATGTGTGACCTGTTACGATCTACATTTGTAGCAAAGGAAAGGGTGATTAAACCAACAGTTTGGAACCTATTGACCAAAAACTGATTTTCGACAATCGATTTCCGGTTTTCTTTTGCTTGTCGCTTAATACCATTATAGTAACAATAATGTATTGGAAGATGTTTCTTTCAAAATCAGGTCAATATCAACGTGTCATGGACAACAAAAACTTTCGTTTTACGTCAATGTATATTGATAAATGTGCATATTAAAGGTATATATGTATAGTGTCTTAGTTTAATCGGTTAATCTGAAATAAGAGCATTATGGCACAACTTCCGGATAGACCTATCAATTGTTCTTCGAACAATTGACATACTAGTGTTATTTGAAAAACAAAAGAATGTTTTTAACTGGAACAGTTTTCATCTGATGATATATTTAGCTGGACATCTGGGAATGACACAAAATACTTTTAAAATTGTACATTTCTATTGCATTAAAAGCCCTGAAATTATTTTCTATTTTGGTAAAAAGGCATTTTTGCCATACTCCATACTCCATAGGTTTGGGTACCCATAAACCGGTTTAACCCTACCGCTGGCTTTTGCTGGTGCCGGTATCAAGTCCGGCTGTCCCGAGTTCCTATCGTTGTTTACGTTTGTCTTTTGTATTTTTATTGTGTTTTTTTTTCTTGTGCAGTTCCTATTTACTTTGTGGCATGTGGCTATGTTTTTGGCCATTGTAGGTGTTTCCTGTTATCATTTTTATTCCAATTATTCCAATTTATTCCAATTATTCATACGTACATATCATGACATATCTTAACTATAATCATCCTTTAATTAACACCCTAGTAATTGCGATGATTTGATATAATGGAATGCTCTTAAGCACTTTGCTATGTCAGAAAATTATAATTCCTCTTCTTCTCAATAAGTACTTGTACTCGTACTTATTCGTGAAGAGGTGGAACATTAAATGACTCATGAATCAGTACTTTCTTAATTCAAAAGTAAATAGTGATATAATTCCCTTTACGAGTAATCACATCGGGCTCTTAACCTTTCAAGAATGCTTTCACAAATTTAAGTAAACGCGTCACATAAGGAGCGATATCAAAATTAAACAACCAACCTCAAGAATGATCCCTCTTGAAATCAGGGCTAGACAGGAAAACAGATACAATACGGTAATAAGTCCGCCTGTACGTCCGTCAGTCCGTTACAAAGCAAATTGACAGTTAGTTCACTTAACGGTGATGCCACAAAGCATTTTTGATGTCTGTCCTCATGGGTCATAATAAAGAATTCGTAATGACAGAATCATATAAAAATGTAACTGTTTAGTCTTTTGATGTAGGCATTTCAGTATTTGACATGTGTATAGGTCAATGGGGCACTAGATAAACTCAGAAAATAGAATTGCTGTGAAAGGTAATGGAGAAAATGTAAGGTATGTATTTCTTGTAGAAATCTACATTTGTTACATTGAGTCGAAACGTGAAAAACCTGTTTTGATGTCAGATTAAGGGTTTCTGCTTATAGATCAATTACTATTGAAGATAAAATCAGACTTTTTGCAAACAAAAATGATCAGTAAGAGTTGACCTTACTGATGTCAACTGATGTTTTGTCTAAAACTAATGTCAAGATCAAAGGTTAAATCCCTAGCTTCGACATTATTTAACGTCAAAATTATCAATAAATATACATACCTTTATTTGTTTGGATCGTTGATATTAGAATATAATAAATTTGTTTATACAAACATGTGTCAAACACAGTGTTAGAGAAATTATCCTTGAACTTTTGCCCAAAGGTCAAAAGTTATGTGTAGATACAACCAACACTGGAATCTAATGTTCTTAGTTCTTAGTACTGGATTTGGCTTCCTATTTCGGTATTTTTGGAAATGAGTACTTCTTTTCTGACTATTTTTTGGATAATGGTTTTCCATATTATTTAATTCTAATGCTGCTGATGAAAGATTTCTCCTTGAAACACGTGTACAGCGTAACAATATCTACTGTTTATAATGCAACTTTGTTATTTTTCTATTGTCAACTTAGGGCATATTTTATCGGAATGTCCAATTATTGAATTAAGTCTTACTTTCTGATTTTTAAGAAATTATTTATGAATGTAAGTAAACTTGTTGGTAATTGGCTAAATTGTATAAAGCCAAGAAATGATCTTCCAAAGAAGAAAGAAAAGTTTTAGGTATAAATTTTGGTATTTTTTCCCGTACTTTTGATATGGTAATCAGTCCTTAACATGTGTCCTTTGTAAATTTAGAAATTAGATATATTATGTTACGAATCCATCTACCGTTAATGAGTTACAAGGTTACGTGATACTTTTGAAATATTCCTTGAATGGAAATCCTACAAATATATGTATCTTAATTTTGATTTGATTTTCAATTTTTGACACTTTCAATGGTTTTGGCCATGTGTACATTTTTCTTTAACGGAATATAATCCTTAATAATAATAATAATAATAATAATAAACATTTCATCGACAAAAGACAGATAAATAAATAATTTGAAACAGAATGAAAAGGCAATGTTATATTTATCGCATGTTCATTTTGATTGCATTATTTATTGCATGTCATTTTAATCCAAAATCATTTTAATGTTTTAGGTTTGTAAAGGCTGTAACTGAACTTCATTTTCAAATTCAATATCTCCATTTCCAACGAAAATACCTTCCTGTTTTTGTATAATTATTCTTATTTTCTTTTTCTACTTCATTTTCGGAAAATTAGCTGGATACTTCTCGTAGATAATTTTTACGGACATAATTACATCCCCTTATCCCACAATCCTTATTATAGGATAACCTCAGAAACTCTTTAAGATAACTGATAAAGTGGGTGAGAAATGTGTTTTCTAGACAGAAACTCTGCGGGAACCATTCAAGGGATAAGTTCCTTGAAAGTTTTGTCGCATCTGTTAGTATTTTCACTCAATAACAGTAAGTCATAAAACCGGGGAATTTTTACCTTCGGATCAAATTGATAATGTATTATATCTAAAAATGCCAAGGTCAAAGGTCAATGGGCACTAGATAAACTCAGAAAATAGAATTGCTGTGAAAGATAATGGAGAAAATGTAAGATATGTGTTTCTTGTAGAAATGTACATTTATTACATTGAGTCGAAACGTGAAAAACCTGTTTTGATTATAAACATTCATGCAAAAAAGTGTTAAGTAAGAGGTGACCTTAGAAATGGTGTCAAGATCAAAGGTAAAATTCCTAACCTTGACATTATTTAACGTTAAAATCATCAATAAATATACAAAATTTTAATAAGTTTGGATGGTTGATATGAGAATATAAGATTTTTTTTTGTACAAACATTAAGACAATCAGTAATGTGAACGTTATGACACAATTTCCTAGAAAGACCTATCTATTGTTCTTCGACTAATTGCCGCATCTTTTTAATGAAAAAAGAATGTTTTCTCAACTTTGATCCATATGAGCATTAATGTTTATATTCATGAAGACGAAAACAAATCATTGTTCACGAATATCTAAAATCTGATAAGACATTTATTTTTTTTAATACTCAATGCGCGTGGATTCATTTATTTCTTCCTTTTAATTATTTGATTGCTTTAATAATAAATTAATTAAATTTGCACAGAATCTGAATATAAGTAAACAGGGTAAAAACATGATTTCTAACGATTAAAAAAGGTAATTGAAATATGGTCGTACAATTCGGAACGAACTAAAACTCCTTCCTTTTACAATGAAATCATCGACTCTAACAATACATCATTTAATACCTTCATGTTTTTAAAGAGTTTGGTTACAACGATTATGATGTAAATTAGATGTGCATTACTAATTTTGTTACACTTCATTACTTTCATTGAAAAAAATGTGTACAATGTAAGAACATAACAAAATACCGATTTGGTGAAAAAATATCTTGTGTCATATTTAATGAAAATCTAAAATCAGATCGCCGTAAATTTTAGTTTTATATTATGCTGATGTCACAAAAATTAGGACCTAAAGCGTTTGAGTTTACATTTTTTTATTTAAGTTTCTACTTAAGGATGCAGTAAGGTGAAATTAATTAAATCGGCGATTTAAATGAAGAAGGCATTGGTAAAAGAACACTTTCAGCTAAATATATTGATAGGCTATGGGTCATCTTCTCGTGATATTAAATACTTTTAAAATGGCGGAAAAAGCTTCTTCTGTCTTTTACCTTAAAATTACACTAAAACTTTAAGGGGAAGCCTTTACAATAAAGAAAATCTACAGTCTGTTCAAATTTTGTAATACGATTTGAAATCATGTATTGATGCTATATATATTGATGGAAAGAGAATTTGGGTTATGGGGCAATCAGATATATGCTTTTCTTAAGGAAAAATCAGAAGGAGTTCCGAATACTTTAGCAAATTCAAATATCTCACCTGACTACATCCCGAAGGCAGTAAAGACCCTATTTCAACAACTGCGAAGCTTTTATTTTCTGGGACCTCTTTTTCACAAATCGTCTGTTATATGACGAATACTTATTACCTGCGTCACCAACGGTGACCGCAGGTCTAGGTGCCGCTCGACTCCGTCCGTCCGTCACGCGTTGGGGTACCAAGTTTGTGTAATCTGAAACTCAGACAACTTTAACCCGATACTTCTGAAACTTTACAGTTGTTCAGGACACATTGAAGATGTGCACCTCCCCTTTTTGTGAGATTTGAAAAAAAATATTGTCGAATTTATCCATGGTTGAGTCATTTTTTCATCAAATTTTAACATTACGGTACTGAGTTTGTGTAATCTGAAACTCGTACACCTTACACCTGATGCTTTTTACTTAAGGATGCAGTAAGGTGAAATTAATTTAATCGGCGATTTAAATGAAGAAGGCATTGGTAAAAGAACGCTTTCAGGTAAAAATATTGATAGGCTATGGGTCATCTTCTCGTGATATTAAATACATTTAAAATGATGGAAACAGCTTCCTCTGTCTTTTACCTTACAATTACACTAAAACTTTAAGGGGGAGGCTTTACAATAAGGAAAATCTACAGTGTGTTCAAATTTTGTAAAACAATTTGAAATCATGTATTGATGCTATATATATTTATGGGAAGAAAATGGGGTTATGGGGCAATCAGATATATGCTTTTCTTAAGGAAAAATCAGAAAGAGTTCCGAATACTTTAGCAAATTCAAATATCTCACCTGACTACATCCTGAAGGCAGTAAAGACCATATTTCAACAACTGCGAAGCTTTTACTTTCTGGGACCTCTTTTTCACAAATCGTCTGTTATATGACGAATACTTATTTCCTGCGTCACCAACGGTGACCGCAGGTCTAGGTGCCGCTCGACTCCGTCCGTCCGTCACGCGTTTGGTGTACCAAGTTTGTGTAATCTGAAACTCCGACAACTTTAACCCGATACTTCTGAAACTTTGCACAGTTGTTCAGGACACATTGAAGATGTGCATCTCCCCTTTTTGTGAGATTTGAAGAAAAAAATATTGTCGAATTTATCCATGGTTGGGTCATTTTTTCCATCAAATTTTAACATCACGGTACTGAGTTTGTGAAATCTGAAACTTATACAACTTACACCTGATGCTTTTGAAACTTTACACAGTTGTTTTGGACACTTTGAAGATATGCACCTTCCCTTTTGGTAAGATTTGAAAAAAAAAATGGTTGAATTTATACATTGTTGAACTTAGTCATTTTTTCATTAAATTTTAACATTACGGTACTGAGTTTGTGTAATCTGAAACTTTGCACAGTTGTTCTGGACACTTTTAAAACGTGCACCTCTCCTTTTGGTGAGTTTTGAATGAAAAATGTGAAATTCACCCATTGTTGTACTTTGTCATTTTTCATCAATTTTTAAAATTATGTAATCTGAAACTCTGACTCCTTATACCTGATGCTTTTGAAACTTTGCACAGTTGTTTTGAACACATTGAAGATATGCACCTCCCCTTTTGGGCAGATTTGAATAAAAAATGTCGAATTTATACATTGTTGAACTTCGTATTTTTTTCATTATACTTTAACATTACAGTGCCTGGTTTGTCTAATCTGAAACATTCACATCTCTAACTAAATAGCTCTGAAAGTTTGCACTTTTGTTTGAACACATTGATGATGAGAACCCCCTTTTAGGCCAAATTTGATTAAAAAATGTCAAATTTATCCATTATTGAACTTTGAACTTTATTTCATCATATCCATCATGGTACTCAGTTTTTGTCCAGAGATATTGCAGAGTTTTGAACAGACTGATCATGGGCAGCTGTTTGTGAATTTTGCATTGCTTTCACATATTTTCTCATAAAGATTCAAAGTATGTGTTTATTTGAAACTCAGGTATGGTTTTCACCTTTGCTGAATTGATATGGACTATTTTCATTTTATGCTTTGTTCAACTTTGTACATTTAGAATTGTGTTAAGAATTCTTTTGAATTGGCAAATAAAATGAAAAAAAATAGCCTAAAGCCCTCTTTGTATGGAATCTTTAGATCTTCCATTATGCAGAGGGTTGGATTTTCTTGTAGGCATTGTACATATATTGCCTAATACCTCTTCTATGTTTACGTCGTAACACGTTTGGATCTTTATCAGATGTATAATGACCTTCAAAACTGTTAAATGCATAAAGTAACGGGGTATTTTAAATGTTTTTGTCGAACAGCCTGTTTCAGAAAGGATCTTTAATGAATTGATACCGTCAATCAACATTCTAAATGTGAACTCGGATGAATGCTCCGTTCCGTAATTATATTACTGGTAACACTTGTTTTACATTTACCTATTACAGCTTTACTTATTTATGTGAAAAAAAAGCTGACAAAACGTCATCCAAAATCTGTCTGAGGAACATAACCCGATTGACGCTGGATTTCTTCGGATGGAATTTTATCTTTTTCACTTGGCCAGTTTCAATTTTATCCCTAAATCATACGATTATGTAAATAATAAGAGTAAGATCCGAATTAACTAAAATTTAGAGTATTTCTTTTAAATATCGAAAACGACATAAAATTTGTAAAATAAAATTTTAAAAAATTTGAAAATAAAATTACTTACTAGAAAATTGGAAAGCAACATACAAAAAGACTAATACGTGCTTCATTTTTTTTTCAATCGTAAAACGCTTTTTGTTTTCTGTATGAATGAAATACAATCTGAACGCGGAAGTGTTTAATAAGTCATGTGACAATAAAGAATGAAACATATTTGGTATTGCTATTTGTGGATATGTACCCGACATAATCATGATAATGAAAGAAATAAAAAATGACACAACGATTAAAGAAACAGAGGGTTTACTGCTATCAATAAAATAACTACATGCTGAGATGGTTTAACGTGCTAAAACATTATTTTCAACATTCGTTTTAGATATGGATCATACGGTGGCTGATTTAGGACATCCAATATTTTTTTTTATCCCGTTATAACGAGATACGATGTCGTTATAACGAGAAACTATGTCGTTATAACGAGATCCTATGTCGTTATAACGAGATCCTATGTCGTTATATCGAGATACTTTGTCGTTACAACGAGATGCTATGTCGTCATAACGAGAAACTATGTCGTTATAACGAGATGCTATGTCGTTATAACGAGAAACTATGTCGTTATAACGAGATACTATCTCGTTATAACGAGAAACTATGTCGTAACAACGAGATTTTATGTCGTTATAACGACATAGTGTCTCGTTATAACGACATCGTATCTCGTTATAACGAGATACTATGTCGCTATAACGAGATACTATGTCGTTATAACGAGATGCTATGTCGTTATAACGAGAAACTATGTCGTTATAACGAGAAACTGTGTTATAACGAGATGCTTTGTCGTTATAACGAGAAACTGTGTCGTTATAACGAGATACTAGTCGTTATAACGAGATCTTATGTCGTTATAACGAGATCTTATGTCGTTATAACGAGATACTAAGTCGTTATAACGAGATACTATGTCGTTTTAACGAGAAACTATGTCGTTATAACGAGATAATATGTCGTTATAACGAGATACTATGTCGTTATAACCAGATACTAAGTCGTATAACGAGATACTATGTCGTTATAACCAGATACTAAGTCGTTATAACGAGATACTATGTCGTTATAACGATATACTACATGTAAGTCGAAATACTTCTTCACATGAAGATTATTATCTCCCTTGCCTTTATTATCTACCTTTTTAGTATAATCACTTTTCACTTTAGCTTATTTTTAATTAAAAGACGCACCAAAAAAGTGTTCCGATGAACATAATTAGAATTATTATACCTTAGTATGAATTTTCTATATAAATTGTTTATTTGATAAATTTACTATTTTTCACACTTGTCAGAAACAGATCATTTTTCGGTCAATAGTTTCAGAAATGAACTACAGATGTATTTACTGGTTCAGTGAACTTTTTACCAATGACGTCACATTGTAATCTTTGATGTTCGAATTCGGTACAATAAAATTACAAACAGAGGATAACAGTTAACTATGGTGGCCCTATGCGGCCATTTCGCGTTTTCGCGTTTTCTACTTTCACTTTCCACAGAGCGAAAACACGAAAT
This sequence comes from Modiolus philippinarum, assembly GCA_002080025.1. Taxonomy (NCBI): domain Eukaryota; kingdom Metazoa; phylum Mollusca; class Bivalvia; order Mytilida; family Modiolidae; genus Modiolus; species Modiolus philippinarum. Next base: position 36,195 of record MJUU01054927.1, on the reverse strand, counting down.
CGAGAATTAACCATAGTTAACACCTACAATGGCCGAAAACTACAATCACATGCTACAATTCACAAGTGAAGTGCACTAGAAAAACACTTATGAAGACAACAGACAAACATATATAACGTTAGAAACTCGGGATAGCCGAACTTTGTACCGGCACTAGCGGTAGGGTTAACCGGTTGATGGGTATCGAAACCCGAACCCAAAACCAAAACTAAAACATATTTACTAGCTACTCTAACGATAGCAAATTTATTGCTTTCCTCGACACCAACTATTTTCCTCCGCTTCGCGACGGGAAATAGTTGTGTCTCGGGAAACCAAAAACTTGCAATTGTCCTCATAGCCAGTAAAAAGGTGTATACTATTTGATGTATTGTACAAGTTTTAGTAATGAAAGGAATATTTCTGTTGAAAATCAACCAAACACAATAATGAAACCTTTATAAATTTCAAACATGTTAAATGTTAATTATTCAAAGAATTCAGTCTAATGCTGATCAAATAAATTGCTGTGATCTAGTACACATGGTGACTAACAATCTTATAAAATTAGAATGGTTTCTGAGGCGTTTCACCTACAAGAAAATGTGACATATGGACTGACGGACACCTAGACGCAAACCTTTATTAGGTCCCACCGTCGCGGTTTCGGCGCCGGGACTAAAACGTATCTCGTCATAACGACTTTGTATTTCGTTATAACGACTTAGTATCTCGTTATAACGACTAAGTATCTCGTTATAACGAGAAAGTTTCTCGTTATAACGACATAGTATCTCGTTATAACAACATAGCATCTCGTTACAACGACTTAGTATCTCGTTATAACGAGATAGTTTCTCGTTATAACGAGATAGTTTCTCGTTATAACGAGAAAGTTTCTCGTTATAACGACACAGTTTCTCGTTATAACGACATAAGATTTCGTTATTACGACTTAGTATCTCGTTATAACGACATAGTTTCTCGTTATAACGACATAGCATCCCGTTTTAACGACAAGGTATCTCGTTATAACGACATAGCATCTCGTTATAACGACTAGTATCTCCTTATAACGATATAGTTCCTCGTTATAACGAAATAGTATCTCGTTAGAACGATAAAATATCTCGTTATAATGACATAAGATCTCGTTATAACGACTTATTATCTCGTTATAACGAGATAGTATCTCGTTATAAAGAGAAAGTATCTCGTTATAACGACATAGTTTCTCGCTATAACGAGATAGTATCTCGTTATAACGACATAGTTTCTCGTTATGACGACATAGCATCTCGTTATAACGACATAGTATCTTGTTATAACGAGATAGTATCTCGTTATAACGAGATGCTATGTCGTTATAACGAGATAAAAAAAATAATTGGATGTCCTTAATCAGCCACCGTAGGATCATATCTTATGAACACCGAGACTTTCGCATAGTTTGTCTTAGCTTAAAACTGGTTAAACTATTCACTCCATATCTTATCATTGTTTTTTTTTAGACTGTAGTTTGTTGCTCCTGCAGTGTAGATTCCGTAAAAAAATCCGTGGGAGATTTGTATGCTCTCTATAAAAACCATTTATGATATGAAAAAAGAAAGCAAATAGGGCAAATGTCAAGGAGACAGCATCCCATCTCGAGGTAAAAACGACCCCAAAACAAAGCATCTAGAGGTCGGTCACCGTACGGTCTTCAACACAGTGAGGAACTTCACACCATATAGCAAGCCCTACACGGCCCAAAAAGGTAAAAAATGTATTTGTTCTTAAGGGAATTTATCATATAGATACACTATCATATTTTCTAATTTTTGCATTTAATTTTTGTGATTTTCAAATATTATACTGGCCACTTTTCATGGTGCCTACATCTTAGGATTTTATTATGTAAAGTTTTCTCGCAAGAGACTGGATAAGTGCCCCATGCTTTTATGTTTTCTTTGTCGGTTGTTAGTCTTTATGTAAAGAAACGGATTGCTCAGATTGAATAACACTTGGAAAATTATATTTATGTTTGCTGATGAACCTGAATTCATGAACCCAAGAAAATGATACACGAATGTGATTTTGTTCGACATTTAGCAAGGAATTTCGCTCAAATTTGTGCTTTGAACTAGCTATGAGGCATCAGAGCAGCTCATTTTTGAAGACCTCATTGGGACATCAAGATGAAAAACAACAATAAAAGCGTTGTTCCATTACAGGTCTTACAATGAATTTATAGAGACGTTGGCTCCTGACCTTTCTAAAAATCCAATCATTGTTTTTATCTATGAGTTGAAAACATGAACATTTTTTATCTATATCAGTACGTCAAGAAATAATATAGTTGTCTCGGCGGAGCAGATCAGCGACATATTCATTGTATTTCAGAACGAGCATTGTAACGGATGCAACGTCACTTCCCTGATTATTCACAATGTGTATGGAATAGGCCGCTATCTTTTATTCGAGGAGATTAGAAAATATATATGCTGTATTTTTATCAATATAAGATGCCAAAACTGTATAAGTTTATGCATAAAAAATAACTTACCTTATACAAGTATATATTACACACCTTTGTAACCCCTTGTTTATATACAAGTTTGGTGAACTATGAAATTATACTTAATGATATTAAATCTGGGTTAGATTTTAAATTGTGATTGGTGTTAGGGTATCTATTGATCTTAAAAATCGTTCTGTAGTTCGCGCTAAATTTGGCGACTGGGGTGCGAAATAATGTGTCGGATAAAGTTAATTTTAATATAAGAACATAAAGGAGTAAAAAAGTTAAAAATAAAAAACACGTTTGTTATACAAATATGAAATTTTCGCATGCGGATATTCAATTAGAATGTTTGGATTATATTTCAGAATCCCTTTAAAAGTGGGAATATCTATTGGCGAAAAACATATGTAAAGTAGATATACATCACAAAAATATTAATTACATAGATCAGCTACTTACGCGAAAAATGGAAAATTAAAATCAGACAATACGTTGAAAGTTTGTGCATTTTCCTTCACAAATAAGTTGAAAACAATGAAAATAATCTGTTTTGAGGAAACCCGGAAGTTTCAGTGAATGATAAGCCATGTGACCATTTTGAATGAATGGAATCATTTAGAATGACGTTTTGTCCTTTGTCGAACTTTAAATTTCTTCACTATTATTTATGTATACTTGTATATCAAATTATATAAGCTTTTTATATTTTAATAGTCAACAAATATATACACACTGAATTTTGAATGAAGGTAAATTATTTAAAAATCAAGTTTTTTTGAAAATTTAAAAACTCATTAAAATTTTTTAAAAATACATATGCAATGAAGGGATATATAGTAAATGCACACGAGACAAAGTCTCTACAATAACATGGTTAATGAAATCGATGAAACAGCGATTTTATTGTTGTTCTTCATTTTGAAATCACCAGAAGGCTTTCAGCTATAAGCTTTGCTCATACCTCATAGTAAGTTCAAGATGGACCCTGTTTGAGCGGAATTCATTGCATATATATATATATATCTGTTTCTACACAGTTAAATGCATAAAAATAATTAAAATAATGAGCAAATTTGATCGATACAATGAAATTTACGACATCATACAAAAGCAAAATTTCATTTAGTTTTTCCATAATTATATGGTTTTAAACAACAAATATAAAGAATGAAACAACGGAAGTAGAATACCGAAGGAACAAGGGAAGTGATGATCACAAAAAAACAAAGTCCAAAGACATGGCAAAAGCGGCAACACAGAAAAACAAAGATAAAACAAGGACGTGAGACAGTCAGAATGCATGGAAATAAAAAGATGACATAAAGAGAAAAGGCACTGTGAGAACTCCAATGAAAACCGGGAGTGACATCAGGTGCTCCGGTAGAGTAAGCATATCTTCCCTACGCTAATGACACCCGTCACACTATCAGTGAGGCATATTTGTTTTGAAAGATCTGTTAGGTTGCGGAATGGTAACCCTTACACGAAACCAATTAAAATCAATCGCACATGTTACATGAAAATGTAGAAGAAAATTTATGTAAGCCACGTTAGGAATTTAACATAAATCTAATGAAACCAAATCCCAAGTTTCATATGTCGACTACTTAATACAGTAGATGCAACATCGACCTAGCTATTGTTTTCGTTATAAATACGTCCTTCCTTGTGCTTTTAACACTTTCCTTTTTCTTGTTTTTTTTCCATTGTCAAAGTTTCAGTTTCGAAATGTTCGAGGAAAGTTTTTGACAATATCGACCATTACAGACGTTACCTCTATTCTTACTTTTTCATAAAAAAATGACAGATATTGAGAAATATAGTTTCCATAACGAGAACTAGTTTATTATGAAATTTCTCACCTCGAGTTAAATAAATTTTGCAAATGTTTGAAAGCGAGGCTTGCCGAGCTTTTAAACATTTTTTCCAGTTGTAAAATGTGACCAAATTCGGAGATCAAAAGGGGCATAGGTTTTTCCTAATACATGAAGTGAAAATGCAAAGTTCTTCTTGATTATCTTCTTTTTTTTGTCTAGTAAATTGAAAAAAAAATGCATTGACAAACTGTTTCACCCCGAACACTGATTCAATTTTACCTACTGCTGGGATAACCATTTCGTTTAACTGCCTACGACCTTTCAAATAGCAATTGCTAAAGAGTTTCTACTGGATACTTATGCAATGGAAGGAGGGTTTAGTAGGCCATAAAACCGGTGCACCAACCATTTTTTTTAAATGCCTTTGCAACGTCAGGACCATTGCGGTCGAAACTTTCGTTGTTCCACTTGATTTGTGTTTTTATTTTCTTATGGACAGCTCTATACTGTAATTTTATTATTACCTCCTTGCATATTTTATGAAACATTCAAGCACATTTACTATAGTTATATGTTGTAATGCTGTTAGTCTTCTGTTTACAGTACTGTCTGTGACAAAGATCCCTGCATCATTTTTCTTACATTCATTTTTTAAAAAATAAAATCAACTTAAATCAAGATCACATGATTATATGAACTGAATTCCAAAGTATATCTGTTTGTTAGAGCTTCGGGGAAATTTTACAACATTTTTTTTTGTGTTTTTTTGTTTTTTTTTTTAATAGAAATCGTCCTTTTTCAGTTCAAATGCTACTGCTGTCTAGTAGAATTGAAAAACTTGGTCTTTGAAATTTATTGAACTGAAACCAATTCAAGGAACATAGCTCTTTTAAGTGATATTTGAGGATTATAGGAAAATTACAGAAATTGGATTCAAACAGTTATGAAACACTTCAAAAGCTTCGATTGCTAGGAAGAAATTCGCAGGAATAAAAAAAAATCGTGATTTAAAATTTCATGAAATTCAACAAAACTTGTACCGTTTATATATTTAACATTCAATTCATGATTACATTTGTTATAATTCACACGAATAATAAATGGGGCTAGTAACAAAATTTCCTAACAAAATTGTCAAGTGGGTCCGTACTGAAATTACTTTTTTTTCGTACTAAAGAACTATTTAAGAATGAGACTGCATGTAGGCAAGAATAGTACTCACTGGACATATAGAATTAGTAAACGGAAATTATAAGTAAACACCAGTGACTTTGTGAAAAGTGTAAAACGGCTTTGATTCTGATACAGAAAGTTCATTCGGTTAAGCTTTATTAGTGATAATTATTACAAGGCTGTTACATAAGTTTACAATAAATGTTGGGCGTAATCTACTAAAATCTTGACAACATGACTTTTCTTTTTTGTAAACGATGCAAGCTGGGTCATTAATGTAAATAACATGTTAAAATATTGAAAGGTGGAAATGTGCATAATGGTACTACTAGAGAAACTCCGAGAACCAAAGCCAATTTTTTGTTGGAAGTGTATAAACATTTTCCCTTCCAAATGTCAGTTAGTTTAGTTTGGTTCTAGAGGTCTTAACGAAAACATACAAAAAACCTCGAAATCTGTTGAATTTGCATTCGAATGACAAGTTAATTGGCTGAAATATTTATCTAATTGTAGGAAAATGCATTTGAATTTGTTTTGTTACAATAAGGTATATAACAGATAAAATGTTAAAACAATTTTTGGAGAATACATTCGCAAAATTGGTATGATGAAGGAAGTAAATTCACGAGAAAGTGGCCATACCTTTTCATAAAAGTGTCACCATTACGAGTTGGTATACCATATCGCAACTTGCAACTAAGCTTACATTAGACTAGATCTAGCCTAGAGAAATCGTCTAATCTTACATTAAATGTCGGACTTAATTTGTCGCTGGGTACGATTTCAACTTAAAACATATTATACCCAGACGCCGGGTGATGCATACATAAATATAGCAGATGAATTAAACTATTTTGAATGTATATTTGTGACAAACTCAAAAATGCATCTGTATTTTTTACATATAAGATTTTCTTGTTATTTTTATTTCTGAGAATTTTATTGTTTGACTTTGGTTGCTGTTGTAATTAAGCTTAGTACATTAGACTAGATCTAGCCTAGAGAGTCTAATCTTACATTAAATGTCGGACTTAATTTGTCGCTGGGTACGATTTCAACTTAAAACATACTATATCCAGACGCCGGGTGATGCATACATAAATATAGCAGATGAATTAAACTATTTTGAATGTATATTTGTGACAAACTCAAAAATGCATCTATATTTTTTACATATAAGATTTTCTTGTTATTTTTATTTCTGAGAATTTTATTGTTTGACTTTGGTTGCTGTTGTAATTTATTTCTATCAAATGACACACAATATCGTAAGCTGTTAAATGATGAAAAAAATATTCTGAAGGGGGCTTTCTGCCCAAAAAAATAATGCTTATTTTCAAAAAAGAATATTTTGTTTATACTAGTTTAAAAAATTTCTGTCCAGAAAAAAAACCATAACCCCCC
>MJUU01054927.1:0-23297 GCA_002080025.1 Modiolus philippinarum | reverse complement strand
TTCGGTTTAAAAATATGTGCGCCAAATCTGACCTACAACGATGTTGAGCAATGTCGGTGCTGATTGGACAAGATGCAGCGATGGACCAATCATATTTATCGATACATGGGACATTTGGATTATTCGACAAACCTTATTTGACCTCTTGATTTTTAAATAGACAAGCAATTTATAAACAAACAAGACATTAATATTTAATGGATTTTTTTATAGTACAAATTTAGTCATTGGTAGAAATTGATTTTCAAAAACATCTTATCTTTTCGTTGCATGCATTTTACTGTGCATGTCCAATGCATTTGACCTTCCCCAAATTACTTTCACTTTCGTTTTGACAATGACGATCCATGGTTCTAGGTTCAGTTACAGTACGGAGTTATAACTGGTCCCCAAATAACGATTTGCTTATTTAGGCAACAACGTTATCCACGATGTTTCTATTCTTCCTAGAAAGCAATTAAATGTTCTAAACCGAGCAGCTGCACACAATGTAAACTGGTTAACCATGTTCAGCCATAGGTTATGTCCAGAATGAAGATTTAGCAAAATCTATTTTGGTACTTTTATATCTTATCTGCTAGTTCACATATTCAACATTTGCATAATCACTTTGGATAATTTTTTTGTTTTATGATGAAAAAAATTGTGGGGAAAAGGGGGGGGGGGTGATGTTTGACAACTAAAAACAGAATGTCAAGATGCAGACTATATATGTATTTAACACTAATTTAGGCGAGATCTCAGGAGGTTGAGGAGATCTGATCAAAGCTGGGATCTTGCCAGTACCACACTAAGATTTCATTTGTTACAGAAAAGCACTTGGTGGTAATTCAATAAATAAACAAATAACATCGGGGAACAAATTGAGCAAACCGCCGGTTTACTCGACCTGTTCTCTACAGAAACATGTGTTTGATTAAATAACTTCACAAAACGTGAGTAATTAAATAAATTATTGATAGGAGTGCATGCATAATCATATCAGTTTGCTACATTTGTGATTTTGAAATTAATAGTGTAGGGTGATTTTCTACAAATTTTCCATAGGTTTAACATTGGAATGAAAAAGGGGTACACAATCCTTATACTTTACACATTTCAATCTTCTCTGAAACCACTCGGCCAATTTGAACCAAACTTGCCAGGGTTGGTCCTTTGACCACCGGCTCTCACCTCAGCCTTTATCTTGTTCATGTTCTGGGATTAATTTTTATAAAAAATCAATTAATTCCACACAAAATTCTGGTTTTTGTTTTCCCGTTTCAACCAGAATGGGATCCCAGCTTCAGACAGTTATCCCGAATGGGATCCAAGTTTCAGATATTTATCCTGAACGGGATCCCGGCTCTAGAAGCTTATCCCGGCATATCCCACCAATTTCACCGGGATTTCATCGGGATCCCGATTTCATTTTCTCTTGGGAACTCTTCTGTAACCGTTCAACAGAATTTCATGAAACTTTGTATGTAGCAAGGACATCATATGTAGATGTGCATATTGTTGGGGATTTTTCATGGTGTAATTTATCCAGGAGTTATGCCTCTTTGAACTTTGAAATTTATAGGTGTTTTGACCAAGTGCCTTTTATTTGACTTTTAAGTAAAGTATACCTTTTCAGTGATTTTTAAGAGTGACGGCATACACTGCACATAATGATAGGAGGTATAAGTTAAACAGCTTTTCACACAAGTACCTATTTGTCCATTCATATAGTGAAGGAAAACCCGGTTGAAGTTGCATCGACATCCATTTCTTGTTTTAATTGGACCAGCAGTTTATCAGAAGAAGATCTATGAATGCATTTTCTCACAGGGCCAATTTTACCGGTAAATCAAATATCTGTGCATTCGAAGAACAGCCAGATCCCTCGGTGGGAAGGCAATCTCGATATTCATTTCTCTAATTCTAACCCCGTTGGGTTCCTACGATAGACCGTTATATTTTAATTTTTGGGCCCTGCATTAGCGTAAATATTCGCAAACCCGGGGAGATGAACAAGTTTCCACGTTGACTGAATTTATAGACAGCTTATTTATTCATTTAACTAACAGTCTGCATTCCTTTCACTTTGTTTATGAGAATCCATGGAACTTGTTTTGCTTTAAAATAAGAATTAAAGTGATTTCCGATGAAAACCCCAACATCTTATTTGTGCTTCGTTTTTTATACCCCGCCACACGAAGTGGCGAGGTATTATGTGATACCCTCAGTCGTGTGTCCGTCCGTCCCTCCCCTGAAGGTTTCCGACTGATAACTTGTGAACGAAATAACATAAGATCTTCAAACTTGTGACTTGTTTACCACAAAACTCGGGCCAAGTTCCATTTGGGGTTCAGAGGTCCAAGGGGTTCTGGAGTTATGCCCCTTTTAACTTTGAAAATTTTTCAAATTATAGGGTTTCCAACTGATAACTTGTGAATGAAATAATATTTTGTCTTCAAACTTGGTATGTAACTTGTTAACCACAAAACACAGGCCAAGTTCGAATTCGGGTTCTGAGGTCCAAGGGATTCTGGAGTTATGCCCCTTTAAACTTCAAAATTTTGCGAATTTTAGGGTTTCCGACTGTTAACTTGTAATGAAATAATATATTGTTTTCAAACTTGGTATGTAACTTGTAAATAACAAAACACAGGCCAAGTTCGAATTTGGGTTCAGAGGTCCAAGGGGTTCTGGAGTTATGCCCCTTGAAACTTTGAAATTTTGCGAATTTTTGGGTTTCTGACTCATAACTTGTGAATGAAATAATATATGTAACTTGTGTACTACAAAACTCAGACCAAGTCGATGTTTTGGTTCAGAGGTCCAAGGCGTTCTGGAGTTATACCCCTTGAAACTTTGAAATTTTGCAAATTATAGGGTTTCTGACTGATAACTTGTGAATGAAATGACATACTGTCCTTTAATTTGGTATGTAAGTTGTTTGCTATAAAAGACAGGCCATGTATAATTTTGGGTTCAGAAGTACACAGGGATCTAGAGTTATGCCTCTTTAAACTGAAATTTTGTGAAACGTGGCGGGGTATCATGTAGTGCACCATTACTATTTTTATGGTATATTATGGACCGATCTATGCTGAGCGCCCCATCAAAATGTTGGCTATTTCAATTTTTTGAAAATGACACTTAGAAATTCTTCGTTTTTATTCTGTTTTCCAATTGTTTTGATATAATCTGCACTGATGAGACTTGTTGTCAAAATGGCCACATGCAGAAGATAAATTAACTGCAATTTTGGGTACTTCATAGGACTAAAATTTGTTTAAAAAAATGAAATTAATCATTTAGGCTTGAATCATCTGCCTGTGATGTATTTTTCTATCAATCCAAAGCCAAAGTCTAAGTCTTTTAATATTAAATATTAAATTTTTGTTGATTCCAGTGGGATTTGAACCCCCTCTGTCAAGGTACTAAGGGTTGAGAGTCTGCTACGCTAACAACTAGACGACCAAAACCCATGTTCAAATTTCAGTTAATTAATATACTTAACTCTCATATAACGTGTCAAAATAAATTTGTAGTTCATTCTGTTTTACATCCCTTTTGTCTCCCACAGAGATAGCGTGGGCAGTGTAATCTGTCTGTAATATCTGTGCATTCGAAGAACAGCCAAATCCCTCAGTGGGAAGGCAATCTCGATATTCATTTCTCTAATTCTAACCCCGTTTGGTTCCTACAATAGACCGATATTATATATACACACACACACACACATACATTTTTAGGGCCCGCATCGAGAGATGCGGGTGCCCTATAGGTTTCACCTTGTCCATCAACAATTTTTTTGTCAAAGATTTCTTGGCTTGTATAAGTGGGAATGATTTGAAATTCGGTCTGATGCTTGGAAATGATGAGGTGTATCGTATAAGCGATTTTCAAGTTTGTTGGACTTCTACTTCCTGTTTGCCAATACTTTGATTTTTTAACTTGTAACAAATTTTTCATCACAGATTTCTTGGCTTATACTATAGGGAATGATTTGAAATTTGGCCTGGTGCTTGGAAATGATGACTTGTATTGTGTAAGCAATTTTCAAGTTTGTCGGGTATCCACTTCCTGTTTGCCAATACTTTGATTTTTATCTCTGAACGAAATTTTCGTCACAGATTTCTTGGCTTCTACTATAGCTAATGATTTGAAATTTGGTCTGAAGCTTGATAATAATGACTTGTATTGTGTAAGCAATTTTCAACATTGTCATGCTTCCACTTCCTGTTTGCCGATACTTTGATTTTTTACTATCAACGAAATTTTCGTCACAGATTTCTTGGCTTCTACAATAGGGAATGGTTTGAAATTTGGTGTGAAGCTTTGTAATGATCATTTGTATTGTGTGAGTGACTTATAGGTTTGTCACTGAATTACTTTCTGTTTTGCTGATACTTTGATTTTGAACTTTAAATGACTTGATATTTAGTCTGAAGCTAAGAAATGATATAGTTTGGTAAAACTTCAAGAAATCACTGTATCCAGCAAATTACTGTATCAACACATTAATGTGCCAAGCAGAATTTGACTCCACACTCATCTGATTTTTACTTTTGCCTAGAGTTTCAGGATTGAAATTGCGGGGCCCTTCCAACAACACCAGTTTCGACATGCTCTAGTTTTTTTTATTATTATTTAAATATGTATTTGTTAAAGGTATGCAACATAATAATACGAGGTAAATGTGCAAGCGTGAACGAAAGTGTTTGAAAATATTTGTATCTTTTATTTTCTTTACTATTTATTTAGTATTATGTTAATTTAATTGGCCATTTTCTGTTTATACATATAAGAAACCCCATATGCCCTGGTCAGGTAGCAGTGTAAGGGTTGATTTGTAAAATTCTGGCTAATGAAAAACAAATGAAAAATTTTTAGAAATTGTATGAGAATTCACGAATTTCAGTCAATAAAATGATTCTAAACTCAAAAGGTTTACAAAAATTCATCTTCATAGGCTTAATTGTCACAAACTGCCTGTATTATACGTGACATGCTTTTCAAAGACACTAAAATGAATAACAACAGAATCAGAACCTGACAGTAATGCGCTGTTCTATCTTGTTTTTAAGATATTTAGGTTAATTCAAAACCCCTTTTTCCCATGGATGTGAGAAGTATTTTTTTCTGGGAGACTGTTCTGAACAATAGGAACATCTGTTGGGTATTTTTGTATGAAGTTTTACAATGTGTTAAGTGTAATTTAACACAGGCTTACAATGTATGCAAGTCGTTTATACACCATAACTTAAATTGATTACAAATGCTCTGTTTATTTTTTGGTATAAAAGTCAAAATTGGTATAAAAGTCAAAATTTAATTTTACGTGACTGAATACTTACGAGACACATTTAACAAAAAGTGACTTCAAACTCATCTGATTTGTTTGTTATTGAGGCATACTCTGCGACATCATTAAAAATGTTGTTTGTCGCCATTTATTTGAAATCAATTACACAATAATAAATGTTGTGGCAAGTTTTCTTTCGATTTTTTACCCATAAATCTTATTTTTGTAGAATTCGCGAATTTGTGACATTTCAGTTGATTCAATATCGTTTCTTTGCAGTTTTGCTTAGAAAAAATGCAGAATTCAATATATACATATAATTTCTAATGATCTGCATACTTCCAGCTCGACATTGGACCATGATTATCATGTCACGTAAAATTAACCCTGCTGTCACCTAAAATTCCTGTCAGTAATAACCACGTTATTGACCATTTTGAAGTCAATACGGACCATACTTTTATAAGCAGTGTTTTCAGCAATTTAACTAAACATATGGGTAAACAAATTGTAATATATATGTGATGATAAATACTGCATGGAAAAGACAAAAGTTGACAAAATTGATATCTGAAAAACTATTAAATTTCTATATTTTGTTGTTTGTTGGAAAATTCAATTTGTCAATGGCGTATCTTATAAGTATCTGATGAATAAACTGGATCAACAGCCAGAAAGCATTTTAAAATTAAATAATATTAAACATAAGGAAGAAGGTATGGAGGGGAAAATTTAAAAAACAAATGTCACGTAAAATTCACATTAAGATAATACCTTGGCAAACGAATGCTGAAGCAAAAAGGGATAATATTAGTCGTTTTTGTACACCGAATCTGTACAGAATGGAAAGGGGAATTTATTTTTCAAAAATAATTCATACAATGAGAGGTATTACATCACAGAAGTTCCTAAGGGTCATCACAAATGAATTTTACGTGACATTCTGGATACAATAACCAATTCAAAAATTTATACAGTACGCGATGAGGCCGTTATGCATTTGCATAGAACATGATAGAGTATTATGCATTATTTGTTGATGTTTTTGAACCCTTTCTTTCAATGGATTGCGTTTAGGGGTGTAACGCTACACCGATATATCGATATATCACGATATTTTTCAACAAACTCAGTATATCCATACGGAATCCAGCGTATGGATTGTATCGTTTTCTGATTTCTGCTAAAATTTCAGAATCAGTACCACCTAAATTCTCGAAATTTTCTGATTTTGGTTTGGAAAAGTCAGAAAATGGACAAACAAATTTATTTAGCTACATGAAAATGAACACTCTTGTCTCACTAAGGAATATTTTACTGTTTTATCACATAAAATAGTTAAAAGAAGAAGATTTCAAAATGTAATAAAATTTAGAAATCAAAAGACGATTAGTATCAACATGTATCATGATACAATGATACTCATCCCTAATTGCATTTGGAGAATCCAATATTAGAAATGAGTGAATTTTACGTGACAATCATGCTACTCTAAAATAAGACGGCATACTTTGTCCAAAGGTATTGCAAAGTAGTAAACTTAAATTTGAAAGTTTTTCATATACGTATGTATAACACTAAATATGTGAACCCTCCCCAAAAAGTGGTTTTTCAACTGAAATTTACGTGACAAAAAGGTGTACGTGTTTCTGAATGTCCAATTATGGTTCAATGCTTACATAATTCGTAATCATTGATGACATTTTAGGTTTCAGACATGTTGTTTGTTGTTCTGTTATTCTTAATAAGTTATTCTCATTCGTTGCAAAATATTAGGATACTTGAAACTGAAGTTATGTTTTATAATCAGATTTATAGACAATAATTGCTTTGTATGTGTGTTTTAATTTTCTTCTTGTTGATACAAGTTTCCAGCTAAATGTTGGTTCGAAGTATCCTTGCACATATCATTGTATTTTTTGTTCAGTAAACTTCAAGCAAACATATTTGGTGTAAAACTTGTTTGTTTTATCTACTACTATAAATTGTTCATACCAAAGTCCAAAATTACAATGGTGCTTTCAGGGGTATCGTTTGCACCACGGCACAGCAATAGATAGTAGGTACACAGAGTGGCCATTGCTGGATTATGAAGTTTTCATATTAAAATAAAATTCTTATAAAACTCAAAAGTCTAAATTTCAGAAATCTACCTGTTTGTTTCGGCCATAAAAATGAGAATGAGTGATGTGCAGAAACTAAATTCACGGTGACTTTGCGATCAGTATTTTGTTTTTTATCCAGTATAAGGCAAACAATATGGGAATTTTTTAGAAAGGACCTCCTCCAGTAGTTTTAGAGAGGATGATGAAATTGTGAACAGTAAATGGATGACAGACAGACTGATGACAAGTGATGCCAATAGCTCACACTGACCCAATTGCCAGTAGACAACATAGCTGTGTACAGTAGATTAAAGTGAACATATTACATTTACATTTTTTTGTAATTGCAATTTTTATACCCCCGCTCCGTAGGAGAGGGGGGTATACTGTTTTACCCTTGTCCGTCTGTCTGTCCGTCTGTCCGTCCGTCCGTCTGTCAGTCCGTCCGTCCGTCAGGAACATCTTTCGTCAAGGATTTCTCAGCTTGTGTATGTAGTAATGATTTGATATTTGGTCTGAAGCTTAAGCATGATGAGTTGTATCGTCTCTCCCCATATCAAGTCCGTAACTGATCTACTACCTGTTTGACGATAACTTTGATTTTTTTCCCATTATAGCTATATATTGAATTTTTCGTCAAGGATTTCTCAGCTTGTGTATGTAGTAATGATTTGATATTTGGTCCGAAGCTTTAGTATAATGAGTTGTACCGTGTCTCCCATTTTCAAGTACGTAACTCATCTACTTCCTGTTTGACAATGACTTTGTTTTTTTCCCATTAAAGCCATGACAATTGAAATTTTTTTTGTCAAGGATACATTGTATCTCGGCTTGTGTATTTAGTAATGATTTGATGTTTAGTCTGAAGCTTTAGTATGATTAGTTTTATAGTGTCTCCCCTTTTCAAGTCCATAACTCATCTACTTCCTGTTTGACGGTAACTTAATTTATCATTGCAGCTGTACCGATGCTTGTATTGTGTCCACACTTGTACTGTGTCCACGCTTGTATTATGTCCACACATACTTAACTTAGCATTGCCATATTCAGAGTCAGGGTTCAATGAGCGGGGGTATAACTGGCTGCCATTCGGCGACAGCTCTTGTTTTTTTTTAAGTTGCACTCTTGACAAGGTCAATTATAAAATGTCTACAAACATGGTACCTCAAGAAAAAATCTCTTATAAGAAAGTCACATGTCATATCAAATATGAACACCCTAGCACTTAATGACTACGTTCAAGTTTTAAAAAATTTGCCCTAGGTTAGAATTGTCTAAGAATTGTACCACATAAATTTAAACTCTCATCCTTCAAAGTCGCATACCAAAATTATAAACATAATAGCACAAATGACTGATATCATGAAGCAATGTTATTTTTTTAATTGCCCTTACAAAGAGGTCAAGGTCAAATGTCTACAAATATGGTACATATACTCCCATAAAGTTCTCATCATAAGAAAGTCACATTTCAAATAAACACATCATTTAATGACCAAATTCTAGAACTTTTTTTAAAAAATTGAACTCCTTGCAAGGTGAAGGTCAAAATGTTTACTACATGCCAAAATTAAACATCCTAGTACTTAACTTGCAAGGTCAAGGTCAGAATGTCTACCACATACCAAAATTGAACATCCTAGCACTTCAGGTCTCCATTCCAGAAGCGATGACGTCAATGCCAGGGGTATGACAATAACTCTTCAAAACATTTGTCCAGGGGACTAAGATGACTAAGAAGTCTAAAAATATGCTTGTTTTAATTGTTGCTTCTTTCTCTGAGTTGAAATTCACAAAAAGATTTTTTCAGAGGGCTAAAAAAAAGATATAAAATTCTTAAATTATGTTTATTTTTAATTGTTACCACTTTCTAGGTAAACATTTTTAAAAATATGTAATTTTTCATTAGTTAAAACGGACAGTTTTTTCTCCACAAATGAAATATTCCATATTGACAAGTTGAATTAAATTTTCATCCTTCGCTGTCCTCTGTTGGCAAGGATGTAACTGAAGATGTTATCCACTGTTAATTTATACCAATTATTGTAATTCTTTCTCAGTGTTTTTCTGTAATGATTGTACTTAAACAGAAGTACACTTTCAAAATGCTGAATTGTATGGGATGTTGACAATATTCTTTCTGTAAGGAATGAATTTACTTTTCTCCCTATAACTCTGAAGTCTGAATGTTCTTGCTAATATTTTGGTAGACCAGCTGACACTCGCCATATTTGTAGATTCAAACTACATCCTAAGTATCACAACTCCCTATATGCGAAAGTCAGTATACTTTACATGTAAATAGCATCTGTCCTGGCCTAAAAAAATAAAACAACATACATGTAAATGGACAATGCACTTGTATGCATGGAAATCAACACAGTAATAAGAATATGGGTATAATTCATATACAATTTATGGTAGGGTTTGGCATGGCAGATTGTGAAACCTTATTTTTATTCTTCTCATTTTTAGTCCCCTACCGGCTTCGCCGAAGGGACGTGAAGTTTGCAGTCCGTCCGTCAGTCCGTCACACTCAGTTTTGCGGACTTTTTTCCCCTACTATAAGAGATATTTATCTAATATTTGGTATGTAAGTCTACCACTATGAGTAACAGATCAAGTTCAAGTTTGGTTCTGGTCCATTGATTTTGGGCGGAATATGGCCATTTGACTTAGAAAATTTTGGTAAAATATAGGTTTTCCGGACTTTTTTTCTAAACTGTTCCAGATATGAAGCTAATATTTGCTATGTGAGTCTACCACTATGAGTTACAGATCCAGTTTTAGTTTGGTTCCAGTCCATTGATTTTGGACGGAGTTATGGCCCTTTGACTTACAAAATTTTGGTAAAATATAGGTTTTCCGGAGTTTTTTTCTAAACCGTTCCAGATATGAAGCTAATATTTGCTATGTGAGTCTACCACTAAGGGTTATAGATCAAGTGTGAGTTTGGTTCCGGTCCATTGATTTTGGACGGAGTTATGGCCTTTTGACTTACAAAATTTTTGTAAAATATAGTTTTTCTGGACTTTTTTTCTAAACCGTTCCAGATATGAAGCTAATATTTGCTATGTGAGTCTATCACTATGGGTTATAGATCAAGTTAGAGTTTGGTTCTGGTCTATGATTTTGAACGGAGTTATAGGTCTTGGACTTACAAAATTTTGGTGAAATATACACCCCCTGATTCGTTTAACTTACCCACACGAACGATATACGAACGAACGAAAAACGATGTACGAACGCACGATAAACGATGCACGAACACATGACAAACGAACGAACGAAAGGTAATACGCACGCCAGTATCGTCTAAACGAACGATTCATATCGTGTACACGAACGAACGCTCTAATCGTGCGTGCAGACAAACGAACGCTCTTATCGTGCAAACGATCGAACGCTCTAATCGTATGTACAAACGAACGTTTTTATTTAATGTGCCACCGGTTTATTACTTCACATTGGACAGCAATGTATGTATGGAATTTCACCGGCTTTTGACTAAAATATCTATTAAAAGCTGTAATTATACGGAACGTCTGATACATTTTGAATTTGTGGTGGTCCAGCATGAAAAAAAACACTAATGTAACAGTATGGATAGTAACGTAAAAATGTCGATCTACTTTTTATTTATTTATTTTCTGCGCAACAATTACAAAAAAAATATATATATAGAAATGGAAAAAAAAAAGAAACTTCACGGTCGCTAATTGCTTATCCGTTACCGTGATCTTTGTGCAGCTGTATCTGAATTTTGAACTATGTGATTCAATAGGCTACCTTAGAAAATAACTCAATTTAGTACTTAATACAGCTTTTGGCAGCTGCCACAAAAAATCCTACACTTTGGGTTTCCTGAAAGAACAGTAATGTAATTTTTTATGATTGCTTTTTCTGCACGTTCATTTATTTGATAATTTGCACATTAATGCATGTATATATTCAAGCCCTGCGTACACCAACCATCCGGATGGAAGGAACAAGTATTTTTGTCTTCAACTGTGTGATTTATTCCTTGTACCGTGTGCATCCTTATAGATATTTGCTTGTGACCTGATAGCGAGTTTGTATTTGACAAATGCAAGACAGTAGTTTGACCGGGTGTTTTTTTAACCGAATCACACAGTCTCTGTTTCTAGGGAAATGGCTTCGTAATTCACATAGATGCGAAGTTGCTGATATTTCCATATTTCATATTTCAACGATCAACAATAAATATAACAAAAATATATTTCATATAAATACTATAAATATTAGAAATTGATTGACAGGAAGGAAAGAAACTTACGTTATCCAATTAAAATGACTTTTTACAATTTTATCCAAAAAAAAGTTATTTGGCTTAAAGTCGGATTATCCTTTTTAATAAACATTGTCTGTTTCGGTTTGACAGATAAACAATAATTGATAATTAAAAAGGATCTTTGTGACACAACTTTTTGAAACATTTTAGCCGAAAATATTTACGGTTTGGTAAAAATAAACAATATTTGTGTAAAAAATCGCTACTTTGTCTATCAAAATAGGACATAAGAATGAAATCGACAAGACATGAAAGAAATAAACATCTAAATAATAATTCTTTATAGAAAAAAGAAATGAACAAAATATAATTAAACTTTAGATTAAAATATAAAATCTATTTCAATTTACGGAAGGACAAAATGATACGGTCATATTTCCTTTTCCTATTCTGTTCCTGGCAAAATTCATTTCTCAAAACGATGAAAGACTTTTTAACTTACTAGATTTTCACATGCACAATGCATTCAATACATACAACAAGATTAATTTGCAAAACAATTCACGAAATGTTAGCTTTTCAAAATCGACTGACGAAATCTCACTTCGGGTATATAAATATAATTCGAAAACAGCATATCTGAATGTCTTCTTCCGTTAGAATCAAGAACAAAAAAAGCTGTATTTTTATTGTCAACGCCTGTATATTTGCTCTACCTAAGATTGTTTCTACTAGAGAAATATCATAATACTTGCAAATCATTTTAATCTTCCATTTGCAATTAAAATTGTTTCAACGGGAAAATTTTCTGTACATAACGTTTTATTCTTCGGGACAAATATTATTATGATGGAACTTCTCTGGTGACATTGTGTTTTCATACTCGTGGTATTCCTTCAACAGGTTTCACAATTTGTGGAGATGAGGTATGATTTACGAAATCCGACTCGCAGAACTGAAGTTAACATAAATTGCAAAGACGATGTATGCTATTTTTTGCAAATTCGTGGAAATGAAGTGCCGTCAAAATCTACTTAAACATACTGACGAAACATGTGTTCACAATATAAACAGGTGTTCTATCTTTTATTACATTTTGTTAATTTTGTCAGTTTTGTTCTGTGTCTTGTTGATTTTCTCAGTGTCATTTCTGCAATTCAGTAAAATAAATTGTGTAATTGCAAAGTCGCCAACACACAGTTTATGAATTCTTTTAATTACCACAAACCCCTGTATTTTACTCATCCTCGCTCAAGTTTATTGATCTGTCCCCTTTTTAAAGGGGTTAAAAATATAATGTGTTCCTTGTTTATTTCATGACGGCAACGAACTTTTTTTTTAAATTGTATGAACCGTGTCAAAGTTCTGCAAAGACAGATTTATTCGTTTTTCACAAAGATTGTTTATAGATAAGATTGTTTATAGATATGTTGTTGTAACAGGCGCATTTTATCCATGGAAAAAACACCAAGGAAAGTGCATGATTGATTCAGTAAAGAAGGTCATCTGGTTATACCAAGTTTGAACCTGCATGGCAGAACGGGAAGTTCCGAAAATGGATGCGTATATGTGGAAACAAAGTACGAAATAACTCATATTTATATTCTGCATATGACCATTTCAACAACTTATGTCTCATGATTCTCTCATCAGTACAGATAATATCAAATATCGAAATCCATACACACAGTTATTATTTTTAAAGTGTGAAAATAGTAATAGTAAAAAATACTGGTTTTTCACCTGTGACGTTTTTTTCTTATTTTCTCTTCTTTTTTTAATAAACGGGCGATTTTCATTTCATATAGCTATTCAGTTGACAAAAAAGCTGGTTGCAATAATACGCCCTGGGGTAAATGAAATATACAAAAGTACATGTACAAAAAAATGTACACAAAACAACATATAGAAATTTTGTGACAGTAAGTATGCTTCGGCCAAAGTGGACTTCATTTTCGTAATTATATATTTGCTTTTAAAAGAAGTCAAAAGTTTCCAACTGCTGACTAAAATATGGAATTCCAATTTAATATTTGCGTCGGCTTCCTGAATGGTTAATATTACCTGGTACTAGAATAAATGTTACATTGTATCAGAGATATACATGTCTCTGATTGTATATTAGTCCCAGATATTACATAAAATCTGTATTATGTTATTATTGACGTAAATAGTTTGTTTGTTTATAAATTTTAAACGTTGACCGAACATGCAGATGGTGTTGTTTGGTGTTTGATATCGTGAACAGTCTCTTAAAGACGTCAAATTTTTTATATGAAGCCTTGGAGGTAAATTCAGGCGACCTATTCAGTAGGTGAATCTTTAACGTGAAGGTACAAAAGTGCGATCAAAGTAAATAAAAATTTGAACTATAGACGAATGGAGAAAGTCACTATAAACAATGTACTGCTAAATCATCGGTGCACGATAACAGGGATTGTGATGATGAACTAATGCACAAACGAACGCACGATACTAGCGTTCCTGCAGACGAACGTACGATAGCGGCTTTCGTCCAGACGAACGAATTAGTATTTTACAGTAGCCCAGTCTGTGCCAAAAACTTTTTCATTCACTAGCCCTAATGGGCTAGTAAGTTCCTGTGTTGTACTAGCCCGAACTAAATTTCACTAGCCCATATAGAAGATTCTTTGTTAATAAGGTACAATTTTAACTAGCCCACCGGGCTAGTGACTTCAAATTTTTACTAGCCCGAGACTGATTTTACTAGTCTCGGGCGTAGGGCTAGTGGCTAAAGGCACAGACTGGTAGCCAATCAAATTTAATTATTTGGTTTTCAATCGTTTGATTCCTTGCACGAACAAACGAACGCGTTTATCATGCAGACCAACCATCAACGCAAACGAACGGAAAACGATACACGAACGAACCAAAAACGAAACACGAACGAACGGAAAACGAAAAACGAACGATAAAATAGACAAGTTAAACGAATCAGGGGGTGTAGGTTTTTCCAGACTTTTTTTCTAAACCGTTTAAGATATTAAGCTGATATTTGCATTGTTAATCAACCACTATGGGTTACAGATCAAGTTTGAGTATGGCTTGGGTCCATTGATTTTTGACGGAATTATGGTCCTTGGGCTCGGAAAACTTTTCTTCTTTAACTATTTTTGTTTTTGACAGAGTTATGGGCCTTGGGCTCTGAAACTTTACTTCTTTTAACTATTTTTGCTGGTAAATTACAAAGAATTATTCCACTGGTAGGGGACTTCAGTATTGCCTTGCAATACGATCCACACTTGTTGTGTTTATACATAGACCTTGCCAAATCACTAGTACCATAGGAGTTACAGGACCAAATGAATGCGCAAATGACTAACCTGAATAATTACATGTCTTCTCTGTATATGATTCTCTCCAACTATAATGGGAGAGGTTGAAGTGAGCGTAATATTACGACTGGGTTATTCGGGACAAGTTTTGCTATTGTTGTTGTTCCGATATTAGTTTTTAAACGACCGCAAAAATTTTGCGGTCGTATTATGTTATGGCGCAGTCGTCGGCGTCGGCGTGTGTGGCCAGCATAACTTTGTTTCTAGTGGACGGATCATCTTCAAATTTCAGTATGTGGTTTCTTGGCATAATGGCTATCCCCGGTTTTAATTTCGGGTTTATGGCCCCACCTGTTTCAGAAAAAGGGGCCAAAAAGGGGTAATATTGGGTATTTTTGTGTCTGTGGACAGCATAACTTTGGTTCCAGTGAACAGATCATTTTCAAATTTTAGTATGATGTTTCTTGGCACATGCTTTAGCCCGGGCTATAATTTTATGTTCCTGGCCCCGCCCGTTTTAGAAAAAGGGGCCAAAAGGGGTTAAATTGGTTGTTTTCACAATATTTGACTGTAGAATCTTTATTATTAATCGGATTTTGATGGGGTTTCTTTCAGTAAACTCCTTAGAAAATTTCCAATCTGAAGTATGCCAAAGGATTTCACGTGGCATGCACCGTTCACGAGATAAATGGGGCCCAAAAGGGGCGAATTTCAAAAATTTCATTTTGTTATTTTTAGTCCGATTTGGATGCAATTTTTTCCAAAGGATTCCAAATGAAAAATTATCGTAGCGCTCTACTTTAAGATTTTTGGTAACTTGTTTCCTTACCCAGCTATGAGGGGCCGAAGGGGGCCAAAATCATAAATTTACAGATGACCAAAAAATTTTATTTTTCATCGGATTTCGATGGAATTTTTTTCTTTGGATTCCTCTTGATGTAAGCTTTCAGCACTATGTCAACGGATTTGGCGTAGCTCTTGCCGTTTCCGAGCCATGAGGGGCTGAAGGGGCCAAAATTGTAAATTTACAGATAACCTAAAATTTTTATTTTTCTTCAGATGTCGATGGGATTTTTTTCATTGGATTCCTCTTGATGTAAGCTTTCAGTAGTATGACAACAGATTTGGCGTAGCTGTTACCGTTTCGGAGCTATGAGGGGCTGAAAGGGGCCAAAGTTGTAAAGTTACAGATAACCTAAAATTTTTATTTTTCATCGAATTTCGATGGGATTTTATTCTTTGATTCCTCTTTATGTAAGCTTTCAGTTATATGTCAGCGGATTTGGCATAGCTCTTACAGTTTCCGAGCTATGAGGGGCCGAAGGGGGCCAAAATCGTAAATTTACAGATAACCTAAAAAATTTATTTTTCGTCGGATTTCGATGGGATTTTTTTCTTTGGATTCTACTTGATGTAAGCTTTCAGTAGTATGTCAACGGATTTGATGTAGCTCTTGCCGTTCTCGAGCTATGAGGGGCTGAAGGGGGCCAAAATCGTAAATTTACAGATTACCTTAAATTTTTATTTTTCATCGCATTTCGATGGGATTTTTTCTTTTGATTCCTCTTGATATAGGCTTTCAGCATCATGTCAATGGATTGGGCGTAGCTCTTACCGTTTCTGAGCTATAGAGGGTCAAAGAGGAATCATAAGGAGTCATAAGGGCTAATTTTTATTTTCCCTACTTTGTGTCCAGCTAATTACTCGGTCTTATCTCCTTATTGCGTCCATCTAATTATTGTGTCAAGCTCTTTCCTATGTCCATACTCACTTTAAAAAACATTTTTTTTAAATTTCAGTGGATGACATGCTGCGGTCGTATCATGCTGCGCTCGGCGTAGCCCTTTATTTATCAAGGGAGTTAATCTGTTAATGAAATTATAAGCTTGGATTGGTTTTTGTCATTTAGGCCCCTCTCGTTTTCAAAAAGGGACAAATTGGGTGTTTTCATATATTGAGCTGTAGAATCTAAATTATTTATCCGAATTCCATGGGTTCTTTTTCTGTGTGCTCCTGACAAAATTTCCAATATGGAGTATGCCAATGGATTTCATGTTGGATGTATCGTTCATGAGATGAATGGGGCCCATGTTAGGCCTGAAACATAAGGCAGAATCGGGGGGTATTTTATTCATGAGATAAAACCACGCCCCTTTTGGGTGAATTACTTCCCTTTATTAAAGTTTAACTTCGAAAGTACATCTCAGTGTTCCAAATTATTTTCATACTACCCCTGTCTTTTTTCTAAAAGTACTGTATTTATATTATCTTCCCTAATGAAAAGTTTTTTATGTGGGCATTTTAAAACATAGAAATAGTGGTTAAAACCGGTCTGTTAAAGGATTTCCCGCCGCTGGAAAGCGTGGAATTACACATTTTCAATTTAATTATGCTGCGAATTTTTTTGTGTAAGTTAAAAAGTGACAACTGTTTATGAATCTATGCGAGTTATATTTCACAGTCATATGCGAATAAATTTGCTACATATTTAGCTTTGATGTGTATTTTACGTCAAAGATAGCTTACTCGACAGTTTTACAATGGCTTCTAGTCAAAATGTCATGATTCCACTTCAAATTTCAAACTTAATTGGCCGGAAATTTTCATTATTACAGATAAGTATTTATGTAAAGAATAGGCGTAAACAATGTGTAGAATCTTGCTAGATGCGGACAAATGTGTTCTGAAGTGTATTATTAGATAATTTTGCAAAATTTCAATATCTCCCCTAAGCATTTCAACTAAACATGGCCGACAAGTCATAGATACAAGATGGCCACTATGCAAATTAGTAAAGTACCCCTGATTCTGCCATATGACATCGTCAAATAGTATTACTCAGTTTGTCACAGATGTTTCTTGAAAGAAATCATTTCTAAAACAAGCTGTAGCCTTAACACATTTGAAAAATTTTATCTCCAAAAAATATCATCATAATTATTCAGGCAACTTTATTATATGAATCTGGGCAACAAAGTTTGGTCAGCTGGTTGCCCAGAAAAAAAATTCCAGGCAACCATAGCACTGCATAGAGTGTTTCAGTTACAAAACACCCTGGTCTGATGTTAAATTAAGTTCTGTGCTGGTGGCCATGTTTTTTGTCGGATAGTTGCAAAATGAGCAATCTTTGTTAAGGACCTTCCATACATCATTTTTGTTAAATTTAGTTGAATTTATTTCAGTGGTTTATAAGGAGTTGAAAATGATGTTTTTCCCATAGGGTCCAATGTTAGATATAAGTTCTGCATTGGTGGTCATGTTTTTAGTGGGATCAAAACAAAATGTGCAATCTTTGTAAAGGACCTTCCGTACATGATTAATGTAAAGTTTGGTTGAATTTGCTTTAGTGGTACAGTCATTTGAAAACCCTTATTTACCGTTTTTGCCAGGTCTTTGGACTTCGATTTTTGTAGTCATCGCTTTCCTTGTTCCTTCAGTATTCTACTGCCATTGTTTCAGAGGAGTTCATGAAAATGTGAAAAGTTAACAGACTTATTGTACCTATTTTGAAGATATGGCCTGCATGTGGAAAGTATTTTGATTTTGGTGCATTTTACCAAAAAATATACATTGTTGAACTTATTAATTTTTTTGGGTGGATTAGTAAAATAGGGTACATAGATTGTCCACGCAATTCCTTCAGCTTTGATGCTAGGAAGTTTTTATATTGCAGTTCATTTGTACTTATATTGAAGATGTGCATGTTGTAAGGAATTTTATTTTGGTTCATTTTTAGCTCGCGGGGACAAATGTCCGGAGAGCTATTGTCATACCCCTGGTGTTGGCGTCACCGTTGGCGGCTTCAGCAAAACTTTAACCTGGCTTGTGGAATTGAGACCTGAATAGCTAGGATGTTGATATTTGGTATGTGACTTCCTTGTGATGACAGCTTTCTTCTGGTACTATACTTGTAAACATTTTGACCTTGACCTTGCCCCTAGGGCAATTTTTAAACAACTATAACCTTGCCTCTAGAAGGTAGGCATTTAGTGGTAGGGTGTTCATATTTGGTATGTAATGTCCTTATGATGAGAGCTTTCTTCTGGTACCATACTTGTAGACATTTTGACCCTGACCTTGCCCTGAGGGCAATTTTCAAAAAACTTAAACCTTGCCTATAGGAGGGTAGGTATGTAACTTCCTTATGATGAGAGCTTTCTTCTGGTACCATACTTGTAGACATTTTGACCTTGACCTTCAGCCCTGAGGGCAATTTCTAGAAAACTTTAACCTTGCCTATAGAAGGTAGGCTTTTAACGGTAGGGTGTTTATATTTAGTATTTAACTTTCTTATGATGAGTACTTTTTAGTGGTACTATATTTGTAGACATTTTGACCTTGACCTTGCCCTGAGGGCAATTTGTAAAAAAAACATTAACCTTGTCTCCAAAAGGTAAGCCTTCAATGGTAGCTAGGGTGGTTATGTTTTGTATGTAACATCCTTATGGTAAGAGCTTTCTTTTGGTACCATATTTGTAGACATTTTGACATTGACCTTGCCCTAAGGGCAATTTTTTAAAAACTTTAACTTTGCTTCTAGAATTTAGTGATAGGGTGTTTATATTTGATATGTGACTTTCTTGTGAAGAAAGCTTTCTATTACTATTGAATTTATTGTGCATTGAGGTTACTGGAATCCCCGGCGAGCTATGTTGCCTTCTGACAACTCTTGTTTTTCAAAAATAAACATTGTTAAACTTATTATTTTTTTGTGATTTAGTAACACAGGGTACATTGCAACATAGTTTATCTGTGCAAATCCTATACACGTAGTAACATGTGTTTAGCAGGGAATTATATGTGTCTTACAGACACAAATATCAATACTAAGAAATCCCAATTTGATGCAAACCTTGTGTGGGTGGGCATGTAATCCCGTATTTTTATGCCCCGCCCACGAATGTGGAAGGGGCATATAGTGTTACCCTTGTCCTTCCGTACGTCCGGTTAAGTTTTGTGTTAAGGTAAATTTCTCGGAAACTGTAAGGTATAGAACAATTATAGTAGGCCAGTAGGTAGATCCTTGATAGTACTACAGAGTTCACTAGGCACTTTGACTCTTTGACCTACATTTCATGGTTGAGTGACTCTAAGTTTTACATGTAAGTCCATTTCTCAGCAACTACACATCATAAGACAATGATGTTTCATCAAATTAATTGCCTCGACGAGTACTACCCAAATCATTGACAATTAGGTGGCTTTGACCTACATTTTACGCTTCAGTGACTTTGGTTAAGTTTTGCGTTAAGGTCCATTTCTCAACTACTACACATTATAAGACAATGATGTTTCATCAAAACTAAGTATTGTGGCATCATGCTATTTCACTGTAACAGTCATCTATAGGAGAACTACCGGTTTCACGAAGCATTGGGTATTCATGACTTACATTTTATTCTTGAATGACTTTTTTGGGTTTAGGTCCACTTTGAATTAACTATACACAATATTCCATCACTGACAGGGGATTTATTTCATGCCCAATTGACTTAGGTTATCTTTTGCGATAAATTTATTGGCGGGGCATCCGTGTCTTACAGACACAATCTCTAGTTTAATCATATTTGTTGAAACAAATCAATTTCAAATTGTCAAACAATGTTTAAATTGTATGCTCTATCAAAGGGCCCTTTAATTGCATAATCTTCCTATTAGCTTTTATTAAATAATGGAGATACCCCCCTTTTTCCTTCAAAATGCAGAAGTCTCAAAAGAAATGCATGAAAGCTGATATAACTGATCCTTTTACAGTATTCTTGACCATTCATATACCTTAGGATCGTTTCCCCCAGTTCTGTCTGTCCGTCAACAATTTTTTCCGTCACAGATTTCTTGGCTTCTATATGTGGTAATGATTTGAAATTTGGCCTGAAGCTTGGAAATGATGAGTTGTATCGTGTAAGCAATTTTCAAGTTTGTCGGGTGCCCACTTATTGTTTGCCGATACTTTGAATTTTTGCTAAAAACCAAATTTTCCGTCAAAGATTTCTTGGCAGCTACTGAAGGGAAGGATTTGAAATTTGGTGTGAAGCTTGGAAATGATGAGTTGTATTGTGTAAGCAATTTTCAAGTTTGTCAGACATCCACTTCCTGTTTACCAATACTTTGCAATAATTTTTACTGTAAACCAAATTTTCCGTCAAAGATTTCTTGGCTTCTACTGAAGGGAACAATTTGAAATTTGGTGTGAAGCTTGGAAATGATGAGTTGTATTGTGTAAACAATTTTCAAGTTTGTCGGACATCCACTTCCTGTTTGCTGAGACTTTGAATTTTTACTAAAAACTAAATTTCGGTCACAGATTTCTTGGCTTCTACTGGAGGGAATGATTGGAAATTTGGTTTGAAGCTTTGAAATGATGAGTTGTATTGCAAAAGTGGTTTTTCAAATTTGTCGATCAACCACTTCCTGTTTGCCAATACTTTTACTTTTTACTATAAACCAAATTATCTTCATAAGATTTTTAGACTTGTATCAATTTGGAATGATTTGATATTAAGTCTGAAGCTGAAAAATGACATGGTTTGGTCAAAATTCAAGAATTCACTGTATTCAGCAAATTACTGTATCAACACATTTGTGTCAAACAGAATGTGAATCCACACTTACCTCAATTTTACTTTTGCATGGAATTTCAGGATCGAAATTGCGGGGCCCTTCCGACAACGCCAGTTTCGACATGCTCTAGTTATTTTTAACATTTAAAGTACACTGTTCTCCTTAGATACAAAGTATATTCTTTTCTATTCATACATGTTTATTTCGCTGGACTTGATTTCTCTTTGTTCAGGGACCTGCCGTTGGGTGTGGGGTTTTCTCAACGCTCATTGAAGATCTTATGGTGGCTTTGAGTTGTTATTAACTCCCCTTTGGGTCGTTGTCTCTTTGACACATTCCCTGTTTCCCTTCTTTTTTTCTATGTATGTAAAATTGTTTAATTGTTTTTGTCAGTGGTGGATCCAGACTTTCAACCAAAGTAGGGGTGGCCATTGTTTTTCAAAAAGGGGTCCAGAACCTAATTTCCAAGTAACATCTAGGGATTTTAAATATTTTTAACCTGGGGGGGGGGGGCACCCCTGCACGGTCCCTTCCTGAATCCATCACTGTTATAAAATTGTTTTTATATCATGTTTTCTCTAACAGGAGCCTGATTTCTTATCTACATAAGCTGACACTCCCATAAAAAAAATCTCCAAATATCTGAAAAGATTCAATTTAAGATGTAGTGATGTCTTATGTGCATTTTATTTTTTTTTTATTTTTCTTTGATGAGAAATGTTAGAATTTATGTCCTACAATGACATACTCCCACGATTATCTAAGAGAACATCTGACCAGGGGGTATTCTATTGGTTCTCTTGATTTATATATCTATTAAGGTAGATCGGTAGTCTTCCGCCATTTTGAATTCGTTATTTATGTTGTTGTGGTATTATCTGCTTTTTGAATATGCAAATATTATTATTTGTAATAAATCAATCAATATTATATTCATAATACAATATGCAAAAGACCTACATGGAGTTAAATTTACGTGTCTTTATCTAATAAGACCAGGCATGGTAACTTGATAACTAAATACCTTGGAACAAGATATTTGAAAAAGGGAGATAATCTGATAAAAATATTTTACATAGATATCACTATGAAAATACACATTTTATAAATTTTATGGAAAACAAAGTCGGTGACCCCCATTTTTCTTTATATTTTTTGAAAGTATGTTCAAAGGGCTAACACATGAATAAAGAAGAAAAAAATCTATGGAATAGTTTTAAAGAAATCAACAATATACCTGTTTTTCCCTATATATTCATTAGAAATATTTGATTATTTTGATATCAGTTATTTTAAAAACAAGCACATGACCCCCCTTTTTTTATTTTTTTATTTCAATGCTAATATAATAAGGAAACTTTCCTGAGAAAATAAAGAAAATCTATGGAAAAAAATTTTGGACTACCCATCTACCTTAAGCTTGAATTTTAAATGTATATGTTGTAATCCCAGTAGCCTATGCCCATGCCATGCCTTTATCATGTTTATTGTAAAGCTACAATGAATTTAAATTAATGTTCACCATGAGTAGTCAGTTCTCACTATGACAATAGACACATCTCTGTGACAGATATTATTAACTCATTTATAATAAATGGTTTTCTTTAAAGAGAGGTCATATAGAAGGCTAAATTTCCTGCCAGTTTTCCATTGCCCCAGTTATCCCTTCCTCCTTTATAACTTTCCTCTTTTACTTACAAATTTTTTTTGATTAATTAACTTGTTCCCGTCCTGATATAGCTGAAATATTGCTCATTGGACGTTAAACTCTAACTAGTCAATCAATAATAAATGGTCGAGCAACC
>MJUU01054926.1:0-22222 GCA_002080025.1 Modiolus philippinarum | reverse complement strand
AACGTTTTTTGAAAACCTACGACTTTTCCCCATAGTTAACTACTCAAGATATAAAAGTAAAACTAGTTTGCTTGCGCCTCTGCCCTTTGGTGGAATATTAAAAGAATGCATCTCCTTAAACGAAAATACATGTATTTGCGTAAGGACAAAAACGAAGAAAAAAAAACAACCACAGAGCAATACAATGAAATAAAAAAAATCGCAGGCATAGGAAAAGTTTTTACTATCATCCTTAACTAATTTTGTTTATTTGTTCATCTTTAAGTATCAGCATGTCGTTCGCAAATGCTGAAAATAAATTCACAGTAACTTCGGTAATTTGTTATTTATTACCACTGGGCCGATGCCTCTGCTGGTGGAATATTAAGTCCCCGAAAGTATTCACCAACCCAGTAGCAAGTTGTCAGAAAATTTACAATATCTAAATTCAGGAAAATTTGTTGAAAACTTAGGAGCGTCTCCCTCTCGCATAACTCTGTCCTTAGCTGATTTTGGCTTTTCTATTCAGATCCTATTGATAATTTGTTCTCTAATCAGGTTCTACACATATTTCGGTTTTTGATTTCCAAATGTTTTGATTTTATCTGCACTGAAGAGACATAAGTTGTCGAAATGCAGAAAATTAATTCACAGTAACTTCGGTATTTTGTTATTCACTACAACTGACATATATCCTATCTCTGTAGTGTGAAAAGATTTTATTCGAAAACTTATAATATCTAAATTTAAGGAAAATTGTTCAAATCTAAGGAGCATCTCCCTCTGCAAAGCTCTGACCTTACATGAATTTGGCTTTCCTTTTCACTGGTAATAAGTTCGCTATCAGCTTTGACACGTATTTCGGTTTATGGATTTCCAAATGTTTTGATTTAATCTGCACCGAAGAGATATAAATTGTCTAAATGCGCAAATGCAGAAACTAAATTCAAATCAACTTAGTTATTTTGTTTTTTATTGTTCATAAACTGTTACATTGTATTCAATGTAGTTGCTTGCTTTCAGTGACTATTGATGTTCGATTTTAAGCTTTTGCCTTTTCTCGAATTCTTTTGTTTTTCACGAAGCACGTTCATAAACCTCATTACTTTTGATTTATATCAGCTTTAACTTTAAAACAGATATGATACAATGATAGTTTGAAATCAATGTTGTCATCATTGAAACCCAAAATGTAATGTTTTACTTCGAAACTTATTATCAATTTTTACCCAAATACCACAATACAACCTGTTGAATTAACCAATGATTCATAACACAAGTTGAAGCGACCAACTTTATTAACAATATCAATCACACAGTATTTCAAATACTGCATCATTTTCATAGTAAATATTTCAGGTTAATAAAAGCAGCAGTACTAGTGAATTAAGTTATCGAAGAAAGAGTTATGACCATTTTCCACTGAGTTTTGTTCTTTGAACCTTCTTATGCTTTCAGTTGGCTGCTATATATATAATATTATCACGAAATCTATTGAATGCATTTTTATGTACAAGTTTAAACCAATTTTAATTTCCATTTGAATGCAAATTTGACAGAGTCACACAATTGCAAAAATTAGTTACACAACACTTCCAAAACCAAAATGGAGTTTCTGTCATGGGATTTTAATGCATAAGAAAAATTAGAGAGCGTCTTGAAAAAAGTGTCTTTGTTTATAATATAAATATTTCATGTGAACGATATAGGTGAAAAAGGAATATGTCCATTTTTCCCAAACTTTGTTCCTAAATTTGATCATTTTTGTATATAGTCTAAACATCATTAATTTATTGAAAATCATTTGAAGTCTCACTCGGATGGTTAAACTAAATGTTGCTAGCTAAAGGTTGAAGAATATGCGAACCGTCCAAAATGACTTTAAATAGTGTTTTAACGTCCATAAAAGCCCGTTTTTCAGTGCTTTGAATAAATGCTATACTTGATGGACCCCTAGAATAAATACCATTACTTTGTTGAAATTGTCAAGATATAAGCCCCTGGTTTCAACATCAATTATGAATAACTTATCATCGAATTATTGTAAATTTTAGTTTCTGCAGATTGCAATTTAGTTTCTTAATGGCAGATAAATTAAACATTTAGAAGACCATGAGCCAAAATATGTTAAATAACTGATAGAGACAAAAGATCCATGTAATCTAAATTGAATGCCTAATTCAACGAAGGACAAAGCTTCTTTCAAGGAGGTAATGTTAAGTTTCCCCCACAAAAATTACAAAAAATATATAGGTTTAGATGTTATAAAAAGTTCAAAATATGATCGAATTTCTGGTAGACATCGAAGTAATGACTACTGGGCTTGTGAAAATAATCTGGAACGAACAGTCCACAGGCAGAGGCATCAACCCAGTGGTAACAAATAACTAAATACCGAACTTCGGAATTTACAATATTAATTTTTTTACAATATTTATTAACAAATTACGGAAATTATACAGCTCCGTTTTTTTCCATCCCTTAACCCATAGACTGTTGGCTATGTGGCATAACCTTACTCTTTCTGATAAGTATTCACTTCTTAAAAAAACTGGGAAACTGGGAACCGTAATGCTCAATGTATACCTGTAAAATGATACATTTATGTTTTACAAATATGTATGTTTTCGGACGGTTCTCCGAATACTGAATAACAATATACCGATATCGTAGTAATGTTTAGTTCTGCAGATGGCCATTTCGAGGAGCATAAACAAAAGTGACTTTCAAAATTTCGCCAGCAGCTTAAACTTATAGATTCTTGTTCAATAATATTAACCTCCGGTTCTTGTTCAATGAAGGTGCGTAATAAAGAGGGGTCTTATCCCTGATTCCCGAGAAAATATTTTTTTAAATCCAGATTCATCAATAATGGATGTCTTTCGATCCGTAGTCTCAAAAAATGACAGTACAAATCAAGGATTCCGTTAAGGGTTACCCCGAATTACTTATAAATCAAATGGCTGATTCCGGCGTCCCGAAAAGGGTCCTTTCGTTCCTCTTCAAAAAGCGTTAAAAACTGTACTCCATTTTTTCATTAATTCTGCAGCAGCTCCAAAGTGGTTAGTTGAGGGCAGTAGGAACAGAAAGTTTTGATATCAAATAATTAATTATAAAATACTGTTGCCTTTAACAACAGAATGGCTGATATTAAATGATTGTGAACACGTTTTCCATATAGATTGTTCAACACCATCAACGTATGGAAGGTGTTGAAGGTTTTATGTCCCTTTAAGGTTCTTTTTTATATTTTGTTGGGGAGAATAATTCATCACATTGGAAGCAAGCCGGATTCTCATCAACATAGTGGACTTTTTATTTCGAAAATATTTCAGTTCTTCACCATAACAAATTGCAATAGTTCCTATGGCAAATTGTGCAAATACATTATTTTGTAATATCAATACTTATTTACAGATTAATAAAAGATTACTTTAATGATTGTTGAAAACGTATTTAATGTTGAAGATGTATTTGTTTTTCCCAATTTAGTATACTGTATGAGGTACTAACTGAAGTATGAAAGGACTACCACAGGTTATGATGGATCGTATTTCATCAAAATTCAGAAATATATGAAAAGAGGCTTAAGGATGTAGTAAGGTGAGGTTTTTGAGATATGTCAAAGTCATTCGGATTTCTCGGATTTTATTCATAAAATGATTATTAATATGTGATTTATTTTGCTTCATTACACCCAATTTTCTATTCATCAAAATCAAAGGCTTCAGTAGCTCATTAAAGGTCAGTTCGCAAGATTCCATTAGATTGTAGATTTTCAATTCATTTGAAAGAAATCAATGATGTGTCCATACTATACTAAGGTAAAAGTCCAAGAGAGTCTAATATGAAATATCTTAAAAACAAGGTCCATAACCTATCAATATTTTAGCTATTTTTATTCCTGTATCAATGCTCTTTTCATTTATGTTATCAATTTAAAATCGTAGATTTATTCATTTCACCTTATTACATCCTTAAATCAAAGCTAAATTGCTTGAAAAAGTAGGTAACGAATGACTCAAAAAGAAGAAAGAACGATTTAGGTTCACAAATCATCAAAATTGGCATTGTAATTTGAGAACTTTCAAAATTTCATTTTTCCTTTTCAGTTTGATAAAATATCCCTTGACATTCCCATTTAAATTCATCACATTGATATCAATTACTGTGGAAGTAATTTTATTCGCGGACATCAATTTTAGTAGTTTTCATAAATATCACTATTTCGAGGGAACTTAAATTCGTGGTTTCCAATTCTATGCATTGAAACTCGCATTTCGTTGTAAACTTAATTTCTTGGTTGAAGCGAACCACGAAATCTACGAAAATCGGACCCCCACGAACAATAGTACTTTCACAGTGCTTCTGAGTAATCTTTGATAATTTTCTAAACGAGTTTTTTTTTTTTTTTTTTTTTTTTTTTTTTTTGNTGAAGTGTATTTTATTAAGGTACAACGTTTAAATGAAAACAGTGAAAACAGTGACAGGGCTCAAATTATGGTCACCCACAAAACCCAAGTCTGAACTTATCTCCACAATTATACTCTTATGTTAAACGGACGCACGTCAAAAAGAAGGCTCACCAACCGCGCTTAAGCAGTTCACAAACCTGTCTGAAGTACAGGAACAGTATTGAAATCTTTAAATATTGAGCCGGTTTTACCATGTATTTGTAGAGACTTTGTCTCATATGGATTTACAACATATCCTTTCATTGTTTTTGCTGAGATATAAATAAAACAATCAGATATGAAGTAATTTATTTGAATAGAGGGCGATCATCACAAATCAGGAATGTCCTACAAAGACAGGGTTCACTTTAACTAATTTATTGCGAAATTTTACACACACAACAGCCAACTGGTTAAAAAAAGTTGATTCCCAATGAAGAAAAAAGCTGTAAAAATTATTAAAGATACACAATTGAAATCTTCGACTAAAGTTTTCCTCTATTAGTGCCGAAGTTATGTCAGCAAACCCAACAAGTGCGCAAAGAATTAGACGCTAATTATAAACAGGTAACAGCAAAGCCTGTGACTAGCATTAACATACGTCGTAAAAGCTTTTGGGGTAGCTTACCCGGTCGTAAGAAAAATAAAATGTCATTTCACGAGGAACAAAACATCTTGCTAAGATGCATATTGTTTTAGTTTTTACGAAACAAGACAAACAATGGCCATACGACACGGCAACACGTAAAATTAAATACGTTGCACGGAAACAAACACCCTTTAAGTTTCAACGACCCGTAAGCACATAACTCGAAGAGAAGAACTTTTAATGGCAGACAGTATCTTTGAACTAATCGAATTCGGTACTTCTGTGAATAGTCTGGAAAAGTTTTACTTTGACAATGAATGTCACATAAAGAATATTAGTACCAATCAATCTCCAACGATATTGCAAGTGAATAGAAAAAACCTGTTGGACAACCTCAAAACGATGGACATGCTTCGAATATCGTGTACTTACTCGAAAAAAAAAACTTAACCGGAAAACAGTGAATTTAGTGAAAGGATGCTTCACAGAAAGTGAATGCTGCTGTCTTCTACCTAAAGACATACGATAGAGGTTCGTAATAAAAATTGCACAATACTTTAAACTTATTTTATTGTTCAAAAGAATAACAATGGGTCATAGAACACATGGACATCAAGAAAGACAAACTTAAAAATAGTTGGGTTTCACCTGTAAAATGAAACGAACATATTCCAACATTTATCTTGCAACTAGATTTAGAATACATCAGAAAATACATGCGTTTCGGAACAATTGAAATAGTTTCAAACGGAAATTAATCCAGCTGACACGGACTGCATGAAATAAACAACAGCTAGTGACATCACGCAAGTGAATGACCCCCTGGACCAAAACTACTTGTAGTTTCTAGAATTGATCAAACATCTGTGAAAATCACTCGTAAGTTAGCCCAGACACGCATGAGGAAATTAGGTCGATGATACAAAAAAACAGTTGATAATACAGTTACACATTGTTAAGGTCAGGTCTGAACACTGTTATCGCCGTGATAAATACAGCACCTGTATACCTGTATGCTCAGGACATAGAAAACTACTCAAATTACGTCGAAAAAAAGTAACAGTAATTTAATCACATTATTACAAATCTAAATAAACGGAGAAGATCATAATCGCCAACATGCAAAACATATTCCCCATTTTTAACACTGAACCTTAATTGCTGCTCGGCGCGCCCATTAGTAATTCTATTCTAATCTGATCATGCCAAGACGAACCTATTATTTCTTCTGAGGCTTCTCATACAAATGTTAAAAAAACGGATAACAGGAAACACCTACAATGGCTGGAAATTATAATTACATGCCACAATCTGTCATGGAACTTCACATAAAAAACACAAATAAAACGAAAGACAAACGTAGACAACGATAGGAACTCGGGACAGCCTGACTTGGTACCGGCACTAGCAAAAGCTACTTCATGAATTTCGATAGCAAGTGCAAAACACAGATATATAAGCAACTTTTGTAACTAGAACAGAAAGCCAGTGTAAATCCGAGATCATTCGACGATCGACATGTTTCTCTTATGAAAGACAAGTGTACAAATGTACAAATACTTATATTTATTAAAAGACTTTCGAATAACACCATTTGATCAATATGGTCATTCATTATATTTTTTTTCAAATCTTCCATGCGTTGCCTTGAAAACACTTTTGTAGGATTACACATTCAGATTACTTTATACATAAAGGACAGTCAGTTAGCCAGTTTCTGAAATTTGACTCACACGGACTGTCACTTTAGTGTCAATCACCTTTTGTTAAATAAGTTGCTGTCAATTTTTCCAGTTAATTGTGACTCACCTCGCCTTGTTTGATTCTCAAATCTATAATCATAATTTTTTTTTCTCTATGGGAACTTGTATATACCGAAACAGTGTCCAATTTAGTTATAGCTAAATATACAATAGCCAGCTTGTGCTGAGAAGAAATCCAAACAGTGATGGACGAAATGGTGGACTAAGTGATGAACAAAAAATGAACTATTTCTTTAGTCTTTCATATAGCTCAGGTTCTTTCTGCATTGGATTTGTTTACATTATGTTTACAATTTGCATTGCAAATATAGGTATAACTTTTATTCTATATTAAAAAAAAACTTGTACTCTCGGATTGAACTTGGAGATTTACATCTTAGTCAGATTCCTGATTAATCTGCATATAGACACATAAGCTCTAATTAAAGTCTACGTAAGGAATTATTCGACAAAATACTTATCTCTATAGTCCTTTGTACATTTTGTAATTCATCTTCGAAGTTCGGAAAGAAAATCAAAACATTACAGAGATCTGATGAAAAGGAGAATTAACTTGTTAATGATCTTATCTAACCAACGTTTTTGTTTTGGAACTGTTCATCAGAGAAGGTTATATTATATATAGGATAACGACCATTTTGAAGGCTAGGACAGAAAATGTCAATAATCTGACATCGATTCCAATAAATCTGTGGTACACTTTAACATTTTCCATACACACTTCCTGGTGCTTATCTGCAAGTCAAAACAATTGTCATGATTAATCATTGAGATAAACTGAATGTATTGACAATTATTAATCATTCTATCAAAGTGGAACCATACATATTTTGAATATAGTTATGTTTAATAGCTTACACAATAATAAAGATCTGTAGTCCGTTTCTTATATTTGTCTCCACCCGTATCATTTCAGAACAGAATATAATTTTGAGCAAGATGACAGATTTAGACGGCGCAGTTCCTATTCTAAAATAGGAAGTATCTTGTTTTATCTTTATCCTGGCTTTTCTCAAAGAACACGGGAAATTTCGTTCCAACAATAATTTCGAAATCACAACTAAGTATTGTCGAGTTTATTGTAACGAAATTGATACTTATAGATTATTACAAGTCATTTTCCATACCGGCCCTAGTATTAGACTAGATGCCCATATCAAGCCTGAATGCGTAGCCTGAGGGCTGATATGGGTTGAGGACTAATACCAGGGCCGGTATGGAAAATGACATGTAATGATCTATTTATCGCATATTTTAAACCTGTTGAAGAAGGAAATATGCAAATCTAAATTAGATGTAAAACATTAACAATAGTTTTTGCATTTAGCAAATTAATA
The DNA here is from genome assembly GCA_002080025.1 of Modiolus philippinarum. Lineage (NCBI taxonomy): Eukaryota > Metazoa > Mollusca > Bivalvia > Mytilida > Modiolidae > Modiolus > Modiolus philippinarum. The sequence goes on along the minus strand of MJUU01054926.1, from coordinate 14,100 downwards.
TATCACGGATAACAACTGCATTTTTAAAAATTAAGAGAAGAGTAACTGTGCAGTAAAACATATATATATAATGCCCTTTACGACAATCTTTCCAACAAATAGTGTAGTATTAGATTAAAAATTTAAATTTCATATATAGATAAAGCTGCATGTATACATGGAAGATCATTGTACTATAAAGGTCCACTACACTTCTGGAGCACGTGATGATACCTCCAGTTTACGTGCCAAGAACGCCACAAAACTAAAGCACTAGTAGTACTATACGGTATGAAAGTCTTTCATGTCTACAGCTGTTTCCGATAGTAATTTTTTTTTATCTCGTTCAACATAATTGTTGGTACGAATATAAAAAAATAAATTGCATTACATGTTTTCCTCCAGACTGTTACTCTTCTCTTAATCTTTGAAATGTTGTTGCTTTCCGTGAAATTAATTCATTAATGGCTAAAAATACTGTTATTGTTTAACATCTAATTTAGATTTGCATTTTTTTCTTCCTCATCAGATTTAAAATATGTAATAAATAAATCATTACATGTCATTTTCCATACCGGCCCTGGTATTAGCCCTCAACCCATATCAGCCCTCAGGCTACGCATTCAGGCTTGATATGGGCGTCTCGGGCTTATACCAGGACCGGTATGGAAAATGACATTTAATAATCTATAATTATCACATATTTAAAGTAAAATAATAATAATTTAAACTAGAAAAAAGGTGATCTGCTGATCACAACAGATACCCCCGCCCATAGGCAATCCTAGTAGTTGCAGCAATAATCAAAAAAAAAATAAAACATTTCCTTCAAAACAAACTCAATTATCACCCGGAAACCATAGAATTAACAGATTTTGCCTAAATCAAGGGCAATAACTCTGGAACGCAAAATCTGATCACGGTAAAAATCAAACGTGACCTGTATTTTATCAACAGAAACATATTCCCAAAATATAAAAACTTTCCTTCAAAGCAAACTGGAGTTACCATCCGGAAACCATAAAATTTACAGATTTTGCCAAAATCGACGGCAATAACTCTGGAACGCAAAATCCGATCACAATCATAATCAAACTTGACCTGTATTTTATCAATAGAAACATAATCCCAAAATATTAAAACTTTCCTTCAAAGCAAACTCAAGTTATCATCCGGAAACGAAAGTGTGACGGACGGACGGACGGACAAGGGGAATCCTATATGCCCCAAACTTTTAAGGCGGGGGTATAAAAAGCACAACTTAATGGCATCTTTAAAAACAATGAACATAGTATTTAGTTTCGATATAACAAATATATTTTCTGAAGGAAACGATACCAGGGACGATATGGAAAATGACATTCAATAATCCGGCTATTTATCACGTTGTGAACAAGCAATCTTAATTTTCGACATCTAAGAAAAAATCCAAAGTCCACTTTCTGAGGTTTTTTTTTACACGTTTCGGAAAACGAAATTGAACAGTGGAGCTTTTATTTGTGGCGATCTATTTTCCTTCTTTTATGATTGACGCTGTCTTTAAATTAATGAGATACATGAACATTTCCATGTGTTTTTTCTATTTAGTCAAGTTTCTTTTTGAATCCGTTTTCAAACGTAAATACATGATGAAATATATGATTAACGTCACTCAACTATGACATCATCAAAATGTGTGCACCAGGGCATGATAACCGGTTATTCGCCCGAGGCAGTGATATGGATGGACAGACATTACAGTTATTGCATATGCAAAAGAATATGTATTACGCATACATATGTGATAATGAACGTTAAAGAATACTTCTGAATATATACATTCCTTTTCCATTCACTTGGGATTATATTAGAGTCACAAAGAACTTTTTAACTGTTGAAATAGGCAGTTGTCTTTTGTAAAGATGCTTAAGTTTATTCGGCAACTGTAAACTGTAAACAGCACGTAAGAGACAATGTTGTAGACGATTTTTGTCTGTCTACATTCACCTTTCTGTCAAGATGGTTTGATTAATTATTTTGCATTTCTTCACTTTGTCATTCATTTTATGATTTCATACAGATTTGCAAACGGAGCATGGGCCTTTCTTTGGTATAAAAACATTGTAGTATACACAAAAAACTTCCACAAATCTCTTCTTCACTGGTGTCAACATCTTTGTTAACACATTTCACAGTATAGGAGATGCATCTAAATGCTAAGTTTTAATTTAGTCAGTCTCTCCTAATTTATTTGTTCTCTATCAGATTTATACGTTTTTCGGTAAATGGATTTCCAAATGTTTGGTTTAATCTGCACTGATGAGACATAATTTGTCGAAATGCGCATATGCAGAAAATAAATTAACAGTAACTTCGGTATTTTGTTATTTATTACCACTTGGCCGATGCCTCTGCTGGTGGACTGTTAGTCCCCGAGGGTATTCACCAACCCAGTAGTCAGTACTTCATTGCTGACCCGAAAACCGAAATTTTGAAACTTGCAATATCTAAATTTTACAAAATTTTGTTTAAAACTAAGGAGTATCTCCCTCATGCATAGTTCTGTCCTCAGATGAATTTTGGCTTTTCTGTTAAGATCATTTTGGTTATTTGTTCTCTATCAGATTTATACGTTTTTCGGTAAATGGACTACCAAATGTTTGGTTTTGTCTGCACTGAAGAGACATAATTTGTCGAAATGCGCATATGCAGAAAATAAATTAACAGTAACTTCGGTATTTTGTTATTTATTACCACTTGGCCGATGCCTCTGCTGGTGGACTGTTAGTCCCCGAGGGTATTCACCAACCCAGTAGTCAGTACTTCTTTGCTGACCCGAAAACCGACTTTTTGAAACTTGCAATATCTAAATTTTACAAAATTTTGTTTAAAACTAAGGAGTATATTTCTCATGCATAGCTCTGTCCTCAGATGAATTTTGACTTTTCTGTTAAGATCATTTTGGTTATTTGTTCTCTTTCAGATTTATACGTTTTTCGGTAAATGGACTACCAAATGTTTCGTTTTGTCTGCACTGGGGAGACATAATTTGTCGAAATGCGCATATGCAGAAAATAAATTAACAGTAACTTCGGTATTTTGTTATTTATTCTTTCCATGTAAAGTGTGACACAATCTATGGAAACGATGACCTAAAACGGCAAATCGTAATAACATAGGTCTTCATACTGTCACGATGGGGCATTCTACGCTACATTCTTGTATGTTTTACTTCTGGACGCAAGATCGTCCCCGAACATAAAATTAACTGGCAAAGTATTTATACAATCGCTGTCATCTACTGACCAACAAAAACACTAATAGAGGACAATTACAACAAATAAACAACCACAGGCACTCATCGGGTTCATTGCAAGGCATAATACAGTCATGAAATGGTGGTTAGAATAACATTTGAAAATTACCAGAAATAAAAAGCCAAAATATAAAAAAAATATGATAGTGAATCCGAATGCGAATTTCTCCCACGAACAAGAAAATCGTCCCTGAAATATATTGAAAGTATAAACCCTCAAACAGGAAATCTTTGTACAAACTTTTGATATTATGTTGGGTAAACGTAGCCAACTTCTTTAACAATATCTACACATTATACTCAATATCAATACAGTATTAAAGTTCCATCATCAACTGGTTATCAAAAGAATCAAGTTACTGTTAACTTTTTGAATCAAAGCAAGAGACAACCAAAATCAGTGACAAAACAAATATAATTTTTTTGTACATTGCCGATGTTTAAGCAATTTCAGAGGGTTAGCAGTACCGACTTCTGTAAAATGTTTCGTATTTAATTTTCCCCAACTTTCAAAATTCCTCCATGGTTTAAGGTTTGTCTTTTGTCTAATTTGTGTTTTTCATGTGTAGTTCCATAACAGATTGTGGCATGTAATTATAATTTTCAGCCATTGTAGGTGGTTCATATTGTCCCTTTTACTTCATTTACCTATTGATAGACACTAATACTCCAATCAATTAGTTTTTTTTAATCAGCACATTTGAAGATCTCACCATATTAAATGTAAATCAACAAAAACTGACGGTTCGGCCCTCACTTACTTTACTCACACTACTCCACAAAATATAGGTAACCATTTTGTTTCAAGAATAATAAAAAAAAAACATTTTTGTTTTTTCAAGAATTTCCAAAAATTACTTGTCTTTGAGAGTTTCAGGGTATCAACCAAAATTGGAAAAAAAATTTGAAATTTAATTATTGGAAATATTTGTTTTAACTGAAATTCATCCAAAAAGCATGTTTGCTAACAAGAATCCCCAAAAATGGCTTGTCTTTGATATTTACAGGAAATTTACCAAAATTGAAACCATTGTTTTTATTTCAAATTTTTCATTGATCTCGTAAGAAAAAATGGTCACAATATTTTATTGTACGTAAGAATTTCAAAAATTGTTAGTCTTGGACATTATAAGAAAACTTACTAAAGTTGGAACTGGGATAAAATCCAAAAGTTCATTGTGTATGTATGGACTATATGCAACAACTATAAAAATGAATTCCTTTTTCTCAGTTTTGTTTTAACATTGTTGATATTTGGACTTAAAGTTAAAAATTTAGCCAAATTCAATGATGCGGAAACTATAGGTTAAATTGACACAATTCTGGTATGGATGTTGGTTACTACTAAAGATGAAACCACTTACCAATAAGTATCTGTCTATGGCCTGTAGGTGGTGAGATATGGTGCAAACAAAAATATTTCATCGACGAAAACTAAGTTCAACTAATGAAAGAATACGGAAAAATTGGAATAATTATTTTTTTTAAATTAACTTGGGACACAATAATAAAGTCATACTGAATATGGTGTAAAAATTTCATTGAAATTGAATCTGATTTCAGAAAAGTTTTGGAGTTCAAAAAATTTTAACATTTGGGTTAAGCAAATGTTTACGAAGACGCCGACACCAACGACGACGAGGAGACAAACTATCAGAGCTATATCTCGCCTTTGGTTGGATGCCAGGAGGGGAGGAACCCTATTGATATTGGAGAAAGTAGGTCAAAGGTCAAGGTCATGGTGACCGAAAATAGACTAAAAATTTCAGAACACATTGGTTTCCAGATGATAACTCAAAAAGTTTACGTCCAGTTGTAATAAAACTTGGATATGTTGTTTGGTATTAAGAGGGGAGAAACCCTTTAAATTTTGGAGAAAGTAGATTAAAGGTCAAGGTCACACTGACGGAAAATAGACGTAAATTTCAGAAAAATTTTGTTTCCGGATGATAACTCAAAAAGTTTGCATTTAATTAAAATGAAACTTGCATATATTGTTGAGTACCAGGAGGGGAGACACCCTATAAATTTTGGAGAAAGTAGGTCAAAGGCCAAAGTCACAGTGACTGAAGATTTCAGAAAAATTTGGTTTCCGGATAATAACGCAAAAAGTTTACATCCAATGGAAATGAAACTTGTATATATTGTTGGATACCAAGAGGGGAGGAACCCTATCGATTTTGGAGAAAGTAGGTCAAAGGTCACAGTGACTGAAGATAAATTTATATATTGAAATGTCAAGACATGAAACTAAAAAATAAACCTTCTTGAATTCTTAGAATTTTGGATATTTGTTAGGAAAGATAATGAATAGACAATTTTAGAAATATTTGGGTCTTCACATTAAGTTGGTCACATAATATTTAAAGCTGCAACTCGGCTTGTGCTCCCTGGTGCCATTTAGATTTTTCATGTTGAATTTGAGAATGCGTTCGGTTTAAAGGGATAAGCTGCTAAATAAAATAATATCACGAAATCGATTTTTAATTAATTTTATATACCAGTTAACCAGCAATAATTGCTATTTGAATGCAAATTTGACAGATTTTAAAATATTTTAACGTTAAGGTCTTTTTTTAATTCGTAATACGGCAATTCCAAGACCTAAATGAAGTTATTATCATGGGGTTTTAATACTTGAAAAATCTTAGGAGAGCCTTGAAAAAATGTGTCTGCTTTTTTATAATATATAACAACAATTTCTATATAACTACAATTTATTTCAGAGACGAAGAAAGAATATTACCATTTTCCCCTAAAATTTAACATTTTGTCGCTAAATTTTTACCGTTTTTATGAAAACCCAAAACATCCAAAAAAGCTAATTTTTCAGGGTTTTAAATAAAACTTTACTTGATAAACACCGAGAATCAATGCCAATATTCTAATGTAAGTGTCCACAATAGCCACTGGTTTCAACTTTTTAATGTATAACTTGATACCGAACTTACTGTAAATTTAGTTTCTGCAGATAGTCATTTCGACTTATGTTTCTTCAGAGCAGATAACAAATGCCAAAATTAGCTAAGGACAATTAGCTTTGCTTGAGGGAGATAATCCTTAGTTTTCAACAAAATTAACAAAAATTTACAAAAATTTAGATATTGTGCAGTTTCAAATAAAATCGGTTTCAGATCAACAAAGAAGCACTGACTACTGGGCTGATTATTATCATCGGAGACTTACAGTCCACCAGCAAAGGCACTGACGCAGTAGTAACAAATAACTAAATACAGAACTACGCAATTTATTACTTAGTCACGGAAAATATATTTCTCCGGTTTTTTTTTCTTTCTTTCAATCTAAATGCCGATATGACTTACTCTTTCTGGCAAGTATGCATAAGAATGTGGAACTGGGAAAGTAATAATGCTCACTTTATATCTAAAAATGATACTCTTATATGTTACAAGTATGTATTTTTTCTGATGGTTCTTCGAATAACCGAATAGCAGTAAAGTGTTCTGCAGAATGCCGTTTCGAGGATCGTACACAAAAGTGCCCTTCAAAATTTTGCCAGCAGCTTTAAATTTTGGTTATTGAACAAAAATTAGGGTTCTACTTCAATAATTCGTTAAAATCTTGTTGAATGAGGATATGTTAGAGGGTGTTATCCCTTAGTCCAGAGAAAATAACTTTCACACGCATAAATGTTTTTCAGCCCCTGCTCCATAAAAAATGACAATGCAAATAAGGATTCCGTTTAGGGTTATCCCTAATTACAAATGAATTGAAAGGCTGAACCCGGCGTCCCGAAAACAATCTCCAGTCCCTCTACAATAATGCGTCAGAAAATTTACTATTGTTTCTCATTCAAGCACCTTCAAATTTGGTTCGTTAAAGGCATTCAGATCACCAAGTTCTGATATGAAATAATATACAATTACGGCCCTCTGAAGAGGTGAATATGTATATGTTATCGGGCTCTTTGACAGCTATGTATCGTAAAATATCAACCCGTGAGCCAAAATATGAACGAGCCCCAGGCTTCATATTCTGGCGAGCGGGATGACATTTTACAATACATCAGCTGTCGAAAGCCCGATAACATGTTTATCATCCTTTATTTTGCATTTTAGATTTGTATTTATTGAACCAAGGTTTCAAATTCTCCCAAAGTTGCGCGGGAAATTCGACAAACATGTCATTCTCGCCTTTACAGCAATTTTAAGCTTCAAAAACATATTTTGTAGTTTTTTTTTTTAACTTTAGCGGCAAAGGTTTTGCAACTGGATGAATATTTTGACCGAACTACTCTTTGAATGTTGCAGCAACCTTTGGTTGTTACGATATTCTTTCGTTCCTTGGAGCTTTTATGACGTCATAATGTGAAAACGTCAAAGCTCTGCAGGATATATCAACGACCTAGTTTCTACAATTTTTCTGACGTCTAGTTTATTTATTTATGTGATCATGATTCTGGTTCGAATGCATAATCGGAAAGAGCAAATGCAATGGATGTTTATTTGTATCCGTTTGATTTTGTGTGAAAACTTGAATAAAGGTTATTTCCTTTGAAACCTTGGGAGAATCGCTTGATATACCCAGGTCAACCTCTGATATATCAGGGTCAAACGGATATGGCTTTTGCGGAAAGGCTCTGCAGACTGATATAACCATGGGGAAGGAAGATAACTAAAATTGTCAACCGTACTAGGGTTTATTTCCCCGAGGATTTTAGCCCGAGGGAAATAACCCTAGTAGGTTGACAATTTTAGATATTCACCGATTCTGATGGCCGTAAATGTTTTATTATACTGAATAAACATTGGAGAAAATATTTGAAAAAATATTTATATAAAATAATGAAATCACTTGATTTTTTTACCCTGCTTTGCATGTGATCTTGTCTCGCTTGCATTTAGTTATATATATTTTCTTGGTATTTCGATTCTATCGAGTTAAATATGAAACAAAGAAATATAAATATCATTGTCAGTGTTCCGACATAACACAAAGTGTTGCCCAAAACCGCCTAGAAATGCCTAGACGGGCCAAACCTTTATAACTTCAAAGCTTCTGGTGTTTCGAAGTTGAACTCCCTGTCATGGTTTGTCAAAAGAATATTGCGCAAAGCATGCCAATGCCGTTTTTGTTGCCTTTTTAGTATTGTCGGTGTCCTTATTAGCCAGGAGCTGGTCCAAATCCTCATCGGTTGAACTGCCAAGCTGCCATTTGTGTAGACGTAATCAAAATTGGAGACAATTTAGAGTAAACTGCAACCAGAGGCTACCCAAAATCCGACCGATAACGTCCTTATGTTTAATTTTATCAATACAAATCGATATTTTTGGGTTTTTTTATCAAAATACTATAAAATTTCACAAAACATGGTTAACTAGCATACATTAAATTTTCAAGGGTTATTCACCAGTGAATAATAGGTTATTCCATGGACATGAGTATTTTGTAAAGGTTATTCAACCTTTGTGCCGATTTCAAGAAAAAATATGAAAAAGAAAGGAAATGGGGTAAATGTTAAGGAGACAACATCCCATATCCAGGTTAAAACGACACAAAACAAAGCATCAAGGGGTCACCGTACGGTCTTCAACACAGTGAGGAACCTCACACCATATAGCAAGCCCTAAATGGCCCCAAAAATGTAAAAAAAGTGAATAAATCAATGGAAACAAACCACATCCAATAACCCAAATATCAAGAAACTAAAATTTCAAAAGAAGACACGGACAAGCCAGTCACCAACATATTCCTGACTTGGGACAGGCGCAAAAATTGCGGTGGGGTTAAACTCGTTTTCTTGGATCCAAACCCTCCCCCTATGTGTGGTGAATGGCTAAAAAATAAATACACAAAAAGACTCACAGTAAAAATCAAACTAGAAAAAATTCCAACTTATCAAGACGAGTACCCTTACAATGAATTACATAAAACATGAAAACAATACACACAGGTACTGTCCGGACAAATGCTCGCAGTTACTGACAGCTAGCTAAGGACATAATTTCCGTTGACTAAGATATCAAGCCTTCTTACATATGAAATTTCAATTGAAATACTTCTAAATAGATTTGGTATAACAACATCATCAATTATGAAAGAAGAACATGATATTGTGCAATGCCAAATACTGCCAATATGAAAAATTGTTTAAATTTAGTTATGGTGTAAAGCATTTGGGAGATGATCAATGTTTTTGCCAACAAAAACCAGAAGTAAAGACTTAACAACAATGCTGTATTTATATCCTTTATGAATTAGTTTGTTCAACGGGTTAATAAGTTTGGAAGGACAATTTTTGAATTTGTGCGCTTTGTAAATGATATTGCCATAGAAGTTTTAATGTGAAATGCCCTGATGTATAAGAGCCCTGCATGTAGAACCAAATTTTCTTAATAAGTCAATGTATCTATAATAAAATTTGGAGAATGTTTTTATCAATTTATGATATCTAAACCCTTGGTGCAGAAGTTTTTCAGTGAGACAAAGATTTCGGTCGTTGAAGTCAGAAACATCACTACATACTCGTGCATATCGAACAAGTTGTGAAATGTAGACCCCGTAAGAAGGGGCTAACGGAACATCGCCGTCGAGATGGGGAAAATTGACTATAGGGAAGGAGAAATCATCCCTTTTATCATAAACCTTAGTGTTTAACTTTCCTTGATTTATTGATATAACAAGATCAAGAAAAGGAGTAGAATCACTGCTGCTATTGGATTTATTTAAAGTAAGTTCTGCAGGATAAATTTCATCTGTAAATTTAGAAAATGCAGGATTGTTTAAAGCCAAAATATCGTCCAAATATCTATATGTATTGTTAAATTTATCCACTAAATGCTGTTTAGAAGGGTCTTTTTGAATTTTTGCCATGAATTGTGACTCGTAGCAATAAAGAAATAAATCTGCTATAAGAGGTGTTTAATTTTTGAAATCGTAGGAATGGTATTCTGCTGCTTATAATGAGTTTCAAAGTGATCTATTCGGATATCAACAACTTCCATGCATTTGTTAATGAAGGGATCTACTGCCTTTTTATCCGCATTTTCTCTTATATCCAGATTATTTGATGTCATGTGACTTTATTTGAACCAATAGAATCAATTATTTATTATGTGAGGTATAATAATAGATTATAAAATACTGCTGTCTTTTACAACAGAATGACTGATTTTTAATGATTTAGAATATGTTTCCATATAGATTGTTCAACTCAACTAATACTGAGTTTATGTCCTTTTAAGGTTCAATTATATATTTTGTGGGGGTAAATAATTCATCTCATTGGAAGCCAACCGGATTCTAATCAATATAATGGATATTTTTATTTCGCTGATATTTTAGGTTTCCATCAAAATAAAATACAAAAATTCCTTTGGCAAATTGTGCAATTATCTTATTTTGCAATTTCGTCACTTATTTTCAGATTAATTACAGATTACTTCAGTGAATGTTCTAAATGTGTATAATGTATAAAATTTATTTGTTTGTCCCAATTTAATATATCGTATGCGGTACCAACTGAAGGATGAAACTACGACGTGTTGTGATGGATTGTACTTTGATAACAATTCTATAAAAATAGTCTTATGATCAAGGTTAAAATGCTTATAAAAGACTAAGGTTTAGAATGACTCAAAAAGAAGTTTGGATAGATCTGCAAACGAATACCGAAGCAGAAATAGAAAATTGATTTGAAATTCTTAAAATCAAAATCTAAAAGTACGACAAATTATATCCAACACGAATTGAAACATCATGACAAAGACAAAACAAACTAGAGGTTGTCGGAACGACAGCTATCCCCGCACTTTCTGTTTGACACAGAAAACAGTTGTTTCACACCCCAGGAATAATTTTCTCAATATTTTTGAAATCAAACTATTGATAGTCGTTATTTTTACAAAAAAGAATTTAAGGATATGTGTTTGTTAGGCAGAATTCCAAAAAATAAGTGGTCTTTGAGACTTTTAGGAAATATACCAAAACTTGAATCAAATATTTTTTGAAATCCAACTGATGAAAGTGTTTGTCCTAAATTAAAGAAGCTATTCAAGTATGGTTGCTAGGTAGAATTCCAAAACATAAGTGGTCTTCGATACTTTCAGGAAATTTATCAAAATCGGAATCAAATGTCTAGTTTAAATTTTTGTCCTAAACTAAACAAATTATTTTAGTATGGTTGCTAGGTAGAATTAAAAAAAAAATAAGTGGTCTTTGAGACTTTCAGGAAATTTACCAAACTTGGAATCGTATTTAAGAATTATAAATATTCAAAATGTTATTTTCTATCAAACAATTGCTAAAATACATAATTATATGCTCAAATTAAAAAAAATTGAGTGTTTGACATTTTCAGAAAATTTACCAAAGTTGGAACCGGAATCATAATTCCGAAAGCTAATCGCAAATCTACAGACTATATGCAACAATTCTGCACAAAAATTTTATCCCTAAATCCAAAAACGTAGGAGGAGTTTGTGTCACATGCTACATGTGTCAAAATCCACATCTTTGGGCCTTTGTCAAAATCAACATCTTGGGGCCTCTTGTTTGCACCAAGATAAAGATAAAAAAAAACCGAAAGCTTATTGCGCATCTACAGACTATATGCAACAATTCTACAATAAAATTAAATCCATAAATCCATAAATGTAGGAGGAGTTTGTGTCACATGCAACATGTGTAAAAATTGACATCTTAGGACCTCTTAAGATTGTTTGCACCAAGAGAAATATCAAATCCGAAAGCTTATTGCGCATCTACAGACTAGATGCAATTCTACAACAAAATTAAATCCCTAAATCCAAAAATGTGGGAGGAGTTTGAGTCACAAGAAAAGTGTGACGGACGGAGTGACAGACGGAAGGTATATCAATATCACCGAACTTTCTTCGAAAGTGAGGGGGTAATAAACTAAAATGAACAAGAACGCAACATAGCTAAAAACCGTGTACAACCGTTACCACAATTGAGTAGCTCTATGGCATGAGGGAGTAGATTTTTTTGCAGCAGGGAGTAGAATTTCCCGGCATTTTTTTCATACATCAGTCAAATAAGCTTCCCAAGTTTTTTAAAGAACACATGTTCTTATAAATCATATATGCCATTTAACCTATCATTCATTATGTTTGTTGGTTGTGTTAATTGATATTCAGCAGATGATTCCATTTTCTCAAAAACTTCCGAGCTTTACAGGCGATTGGTACGAAAAACTGTTTCATGACCTTATACAGAGAACAAAACCATCAACCAGTCATCCTTACTGGTGTACATCGATAGATTGTCACAAAAACGATCCCATTAAATCATCACATTTATCTTCAGAGGTCATTAATAATTATTAAATTACAAATGACATAAGAGTACAGGGTAACACCAGAGGGAGCAAATCAAAATTTCAGAGCAGTACGAGGAATGACATTTACAGTCATATATTCACTTTAATAGTTCATAAAACAGCCAATCCCAAACCCAACCCGTTTCTCAGTACAATGAAATGAATGATGCTTTGGCTCTTCCATGGGTCCGTATTAAACAACGGCAGTAGAATACCGAAGGAACAAAGGGGAGATATTCACAAAAATCGAAGTCCAAAGACAGGGCAAAAACGGGAACACAGAAAACAATGACGTTAGACACAAAAACAATGACGCCAGACAGACACAAAGCACAGAACCAGAAACCACAACATTCAGAACAAAGGCACTCACAGTGTGAACTCCAGTGAAACTGAGAGTGACATCAGGTGCTCCGGAAGGGTAAGCATGTCCTGCTCTGTTAACAGCACCCGTCACACTGTGAGTGATTCAATCCGGGAAAATGTCAAAGTCGGTAGTCAAATCCGGGAAGACGTGAATCTAGCTGAATCTATTAAAGTTATATTCTTGTTTGAATAACTTCACGGAAATACGTGTATCTGTCGCATTGATGAAGACTGTGGTATATCTTTATGTAGAACCCAGTTATGAAAGCACAGGTCATGTTGACAAAGTTGATTTTCCGACAAATGATTCTTTTTTAAGATTTTTTTTCCTTCGTTTTTCAGTACTATAGAGAATATAGAGAAGCAGTTCATGTCCACAAATTCCAAACTAAACTTGAAAATGGTGTATTGTTGCACTCTGTGTGCTTCTGGCTCATATTCTGTCAAGATTAGCGACAATCAGACGATCAATGCAAAATTTTAAAACTGTTGAAATCGCATTTCCATGCTAGTAAGAGAGTAAGTACGAAGTACCAATTCAAGCTATGATATTACATTAATTAAAGGGAATGAAACGATTGTTATGTAAGGATACAAACATAAATCAAAATCAAAATTTTCTTCCCTAATAAATCAAGACTACTAAAAAATAAATAATAGAAACTATAGATAATAAAGTGAGTGAGAATCGAACCGTCAGTAAAAAAATTAATCCAAATACAATGGCAACATCGAGAACACCAAGGAACAAAGACAACAAACAGACAAGCACGGCACAGGAAATGAAAATTAAGACGCACATATAGATGAACAATATGAACCTAACAAAAACCATGGATGAGATCATGTGCAACGGTAGAGTAATCTCCGGCTTTTTATAAGACACCGGCTGTGTTAAGCATGTTAATTCCGGCAGTAAAGTCAAATCCAGTAGAGGAAACAGTCACCTTAGGCTGTTAAAGGTAAAGATCTGTCATCAGCCGGGAAACAGATAACCCATTCTTCCGTAAATGGTGGTTTACAGTGGGAGATGACCTATGTGAGATCGATGCACGCGACCTCATCTCACATCGGTAAATGACCAACCAGACGTGTTAATTTTTGTGACACAAACAATCGTATCCATGACTAAACGTCATAAAACACCTGACGTCATAAT
>MJUU01054922.1:48583-90939 GCA_002080025.1 Modiolus philippinarum | reverse complement strand
TCTGCATTGAAGACAATTCATGTTTCACTGAAGGCGTTACACTGAAGTGGGGGGGTATATCCCGTTTTTAACTGAAATGTATAAATTTCATCATTGTTTCATGAAACAAATAACGACATCTTAATTTCCTACTAAATTCATCAAACTCTCTGAGCAAATGTAACAGGTGGCGAAGGTATGAATTTTATTCCTCTCGCTAGAAGTAAATATTCATGATCTGATAATTTTCTTGATGACAAATTAACTATGTATTTTTTTTAGCTGAGAGTAGTTTTAATTTAAATCTACAATGTTTTTTTTTTTTTTTTTTTTTTTTTTTTTTTTAGCAGCCGTTTCTATTTGTTTCTTTTTGTATTGACACTAAAGTGTCTACTCATACTTGTTGTCACAGAAACATGAATGAAGTTCAATTTATATGAGAAAATAAAGGCACGTGGATAAGGCGTGGCTAACATAATTGTTTGATCGGTCATGGTAAAGCAAACTATGATTGATAAGACATGTATATATGACTTGTGTATACATACTGATGATGAATTTCCATCAATTGAAATAGTAAGTCAAAGTATTTGAATATTAATTTTTAATGTTTGATATCATCAATGCATTAAATTTTCAGCATTTAGTATGGCTTCGGTCTCCTTTTTCCTTTGTTAACCGGTTCGCTAATATTTCTGCTACGAATGTCTGTTTTAAAATGGAGGATTTCCTTTTCTTGCTCAGATTGTATTTTCTTGACTCTGTTTGTGAACTCAGTCCGAGCGATGCCTGCTGATGCCAATGATACTCCGATCTTTGCTCGTGTCGTGTCTATAATGACTTTTTAGGATTTTATTGTGTTCCTCCAAATTTTGGTCTAACACCTTAGTAGTATCCTTGGTAATTTCATAAGGGTCGAGTTTTATTTATTTTTTGATAGTTCAATTAAGTATATTGGTTTTAAAAGATAACATTGATGGATCTCTTTATGTAGATGATTTTCTGATTTGCTATCGTGGCGAAAACATGAATAACATAGAACGCCAATTGCAATTATGTCTAAACAGAATCTAAAAATTGCCATTTGAAAATGGTTTTAAATTTTCAAGCTCGAAAACAGTTGGGATGCATTTTTGTTGTAAGCGGAAAATTCATCCAGGCCTAGAGCTTAAACTATACAATAACCCTATAACTATTGTAAAAGAGGCCAAGTTCCTTGGTTTAATTTTTGATAGTAAACTTTCATTTCTTCCCCATATCCAAATGTTAAAAAAACAAATGCTTAACGGTATTAGATATTTTAAAAGTGGTGTCGAGTACCGACTGGGGTGCGGATAGCACTGTTTTATTAAATTATATCGATCATTGATACTAGAACAACACAAAGTTTTATCCTCAACAGTGATGATCGACCTGAATGTATTCCATGCAATTGTCCTTATACAAATTGAATGTGTAGATGTTGCCGATATCAGGCGTAATTTTTATTCAGCTGATTGTCTTAAAGACCTATTTACAAATGTCGCTGGCGACAAAATCGTTCAATTTTTCAAAGCAATCAATTTATTTAGTAAGATTTAAATGGATTAAATTTATAGTTGTAATATTGTAACAGTTTAACTGTCATTTCTCCTATAATATTTTTTTTTTATATTTTTTACTCTTGTTTTACTTGTATAAAGCTTTAATGGTTTTATATTGATATTTTATATATTTATTATAATTGTTCAACTTACTTAACAGTTCTCGCCACAATATAGCTGAAATATTGCTGAAGTTGGCGTACAACATCAATCAGTTGAGTATATTAATTGAATTGCAGACAAAAGAAAAGTTGAACAAAATATTAAGTTCAAGAAATCTGGAATATCCCATTTGAAAATGATGATGGTAGACCCCGGGTTAGTAGACATGGATGATGGGTGTCCAATTAAAATTAAAAAATATATATTTCCTTTAAATTTATTCGTTGTTGCAACTTGCGAAAAATATTGGTAACTTCAAGATGAAGAGCAACAATAAAGGCGTTGTTCCATTGCTTGATGTATTTTTGTCATGTATTAAATAGAGATATTGCCTTACATACCTTTATCCTTCATTTGATCATTTGACAGTTGATTTTTTTCTACAACATTTATTTGGCAAGATGTATTGTCTTTAAAATATTAACAAAAGTATTGTCATAGTTAATGACTGATTTGAAGCAAAACAACACCGATATTACGCTGAAGCATCCGTGCTCTAGGCATCTTATATTTAATAAACGTCTGTATGATTGCATGCTCTATTATGACTAACACAGATATATGATTTACAAACATTGTGTATCTTTCACCGTTGGAAACATAGTTTAGCATCTGCTATAGGGATTAACTGATAAGCTTTTAGATATGAAATATGCACCATGTATAACCCTGGGGCATTCGAGTCGATTATTCTTGTCTTGTCTCTGTAGGAACACTGAATAATCATCAATTTAAAGGAAGGATTGTATATCTTTGCAAATAAAGAATAATATAACATATTTTATATACATTTAAATGCCATTATTAGCTCACGGGGCTATGCCAGGGTGAGCTTTTGCAATCACTTTGCGTCCGTCGTCCATCCGTAAACTTTTCATTCAAAGATCTTCTCCTCTGAAACCACTGGGCCAATTGAAACAAAACTTGGCCACAATAGTCCTTTGGTGGTCCCCTCTAAAAAATGTGTCGCTCAGGTCTATACGTCATCCAAGATGGCCGCCAGCTGGGACCAAAATTTAACATTGGACACTATGGAAAAAAACGTTTCCAATTCTTTTTCTCTGAAACTACTGGGCCAAATGGAACCAATCTTGGCCACAATAGTTCTTGGGTGGTCCCTTACAAAAAGGTGTTTTTCAGGTCCTCCCGATTTCCAAGATGGCCACCAGCGGGAAACATAGTTTTAACATTATACCCTATGGGAAAACACTTTCAAAGATCTTCTTCTCTTAAACTACTGAGCCAATTGGAACCAAACTTGGCCACAATAGTCCTTGGGTGGTCCCTTACAAAAAAGGTGTTTTTCAGGATCGCACTACATTCAACATGGCCGCCAGCGGGGGACATAGTTTTAACATTGGACCCTATGGGAAAACACATTCAAAGATCTATGTAACTACTGGGCAAATTGGAACCAAACTTGGCCACAATACTCTTTGGGTGATCCCTTACAAGAAAAGTGTTTTTAAGGTCTGCGCGAATTCCAAGATGGCCGCCAGCAGGAAACATAGTTTTAACATTGGAGCATATGGGAAAACACTTTCAAAGATCTTCTCCTCTGAAACTACTGAGCCAATTGGAACCAAACTTGATCACAATAGTCCTTGGGTGGTTCCTTGCAAAAAGGGTGTTTTTTAGGTCCGCGCAATTTCCAAGATGGCTGCCAGCGGGGAACATAGTTTTAGCATTGAACCCTGTGAGAAAACATTTTCAAAGGTCTTCCTCTCTGAAACTACTGAGCCGATTGGTACCAAACTTGGCCACAATAGTCTTTGGGTTGTCCCTTACAAAAAATGGTGTTTTTCAGGATTGCGCTAAAATCAACATGGCCGTCAGAGGGGGACGCAGTTTTAATATTGAACCCTATGGGAAAACACATTCAAAGATCTTCTTTTCTGAAACTACTGGGCCAATTGGAACCAAACATGGCCACAATAGTCGTTAAGTGGTCCTTTGCAAGAAAGGTGTTTTTCAGGTCAATGCTATATTCAAGATGGCCGCCTGCGGGAAACATAGTTTTAACATTGGATCTATGTGAAAACATTTTCAAAGATCTTCTGCTCTGAAACTACTGAGTCAATTGATACCAAACTTGGCCACAATAGTCTTTGGGTGGTTCCTTACAAAAAGGTGTTTTTCAGGATTGCGCTACATTTAACATGGCTGCCAGCAGGGGATATAGTTTAACATTGGACCCTATGGGAAAATACATTCAAAGATCTCCTCTTAAACTACTGGGCCATTTGGAACCAAACTTGGCCACAATAGTCCTTAGGTGGTCCTTTGCAAAAAATGTGTTTTTCAGGTCAGCGCAATATTCAAGATGGCTGCCAGGGGGAAACATAGTTTTAACATTGGACCCTATGGGAAAACACTTTCAAAGATCTTCTTCTCTGAAACTACTGAGCCAAGTGGAACCATACTTGGCAACAATAGTCCTTAGGTGGTCTTTTGCAAAAAAGGTGTTTTTCAGGATCGCACTATATCCAACATGGCCGCCAGTAGGGAACATATTTTTAACATTGGACCCTATTGGAAAACACATTCAAAGATCTTCTCCTCTGAATGTACTGAGCCAATTCGAACAAAACTTGGCCGCAATTAGTCATTGAGTGGTCCCTTGCAAAAAGGTGTATTTCAGGTCAGCGCGATATCCAACATGGCAGCCAGCGGGGAACTTAGTGTTTCCCATGGGGCCCAATGTTAAACTAACAGAGGTCTTCTCCCCTTCAACTAATTAGGATATTGGATTTATAGTTTAATTATATATAAGGGCTCTTTAACATAAAATGTCTGTTAATCAAGGGCCAGGTGAGCGATACAGGCTCTTGAGAACCTCTTGTTATGGAAATAAAGATGTGTGTTGTATGTAAAACATCCCCAAATTGTTCAATTTTTAAAAGCAATTAATTTATTAAGTAAGATTTAAATAGATTTATCTTAAATTTCTAATATTGTAACCATTAAAATGACATTTCTCCTATAATCTTTGTTTTTTTATATTTTACACTCTTGGTTTACTTGTATAAAGCAATAATGGTTTTATATTGATATATATATTGATATTATATATATTTGTTAAAATTTTTCAATTTACTTAACAGTTCGCGCCACAATATAGCTGAAATATTGCTGAATTTGGCGTTTAGCATTGATCAAGCAATCCTGTTTTAGCATTTAAATAGTTAATATGTTTACTCAACATCAGACGTCGTTGTTGTGCCAAATAACCCTTTGGTATGTGTGTCAATAAATGGCAAAAGTGACCTTTTGATTTTAGATTGGAATGCCAGTTTGAGGAACCAAAGTAGGAATAAACTTAATTGTTTGCTTCAGATCATGTGACATTTACAGGTTCATTTTTTTTAATGAACAATATTGTTGCCATGTAAACCAATTTGTGATTGATAGGCACCTGGTGAGCACAGTTCTGGACTGGTAAAATTGATGTCTCTTGGTGGCCATGCAATTTTAAATGTATGAAGCCGTGATTCCTGAGGTATGAATAACTTCCATTCAGGACGGAAAACAACACCATAATTAAGTCTCTGTATTATGTCCTGCTGAGAAGGTGAATGTACAGTTTGATGACAACTCTTATGGACAAGGAAGGTCAGAAAGAGACTGTTCCAGAAGATCATAGAATGGCCTACAACGATACAAAAAGAAATAATTAGATATACTCATGTGTTGAAGATTTGAATGTTGCGCTCAAAACAATCTAGCACTATGAACTACGGTATAAACTTCAAAAATATATCAAGGGCATATCTGAATTTCACTGGAGTTCACACTGTGAGTGCCTTTGTTCTGAATGTTGTAATTTCTAGTTCTGTGCTTTGTATCTGTCTAATGTCATTGTTTTTGTGTCTAACGTCATTGTTTTCTGTGTTCTCGTTTTTGCCCTGTCTTTGGACTCCGATTTTTGTGAATTTCACCCTTTGTTCCTTCGGTATTCTACTGCCGTTGTTTCAAGGTTTCAATATCATACAGACAAAGCTAAGACCGTACAAAATTTTTTATCTCTGCTGTCTGCTAATTTCAGCTATCAAGGCTTTTTGTGTCCTAAGTTGTATTTGATGTGTTTGTATATTCTGAGGGGCAAAATTTATATTGCACTTGTTTTCGGAGTGATAACATTATATCACACTACTATTAAGGGTAATGATACTGCTGTATCACACTGAATAATAAGATGGGTGATACCACTGTATCACACTTAGATAAAAAAAAAAATTACAGGGATGATAGCATTGTATCACACTTACGTAAACAATATTGGGAATGAGAACATTGTACTACTCTGGTTCTTTATTTCAATGAAAAATTAGACATTGCCAACAAATCAAACTTGAAAAGTAGAAACATTGTGAAGGGGGATAACAATACTAAAAAAACAACAAAAAAACCTGAAAATAACAACTGCATACTTGAACAGATATTACTCTAGTTCATCTAGAATTGATGCAAGAGAACATATCAGCATCAAATTTATTTGCAAGATATGGGCGATGATCTTCAATTCCTTTCAAGATAGCCAGACATTTTTTGGAAGTATTGTAGTTTCTCTCTTCTTTTGTCCTATTGGCAATTGAAAGCCAAAAAGCAAAACACACAATTATTTTGAAAATAGCCGAATTCTACAAATCACTTGTAGCATTAGGCAAAGAAGTCATTTATGTTTGGATCCATAGTCATGTGGGGATCTATGGAAACACAGTTGCTGACCAGGAAGCAAAGAATGCACTAGATGACGGGATGGCGGTTCCTTTGGTAAAAACCGTAGGGAACAGGTAGTATTGACCCGATGTTGTATTGGACATACTAGAACAAAACATAGTTTTCTCCTCAACTGTGATGATCGACCTGAATGTATTCCATGCAATTGTCCTTATACAATCCAACATGTTTTAATTGAATGTGTAGAGGTTGCCGATATCAGGCGTGATTTTTATTCAGCAGATAGTCTTAAAGACATATTTACAAATGTCGCTGGCGACAAAAGCGTTCAATTTTTCAAAGCAATTAATTTATTTAGTAAGATTTAAATGGATTTAATTTATAGTTGTAATATTGTAACAGTTAAACTGACATTTTATTGATTAGAGATGATCGACCTGAATGTATTCCATGCAATTGTCCTTATACAATTGAACAAGTTTTAATTTAATGTGTAGATATTGCCGATATCAGACGTGATTTTTATTCTGCTGATTGTCTTAAAGACCTGTTTACAAATGTCGCTGGCGACAAAATCGTCCAATCCTTAAAAGCAATCAATTTAATCAGATTTAAACGGATTTATCTAATATTGTTAGAGTTAAACGAACACTTATATGATGTTTTACATATTTTACACATATTTTTACTTGTATAAAGCTATATGGTTTTATATCGATAATTTTATTTATTTATTATAAGCGTTCCATATACTTAACAGTTCTCGCCACGTTGGCGTAAAACATCAATCAATATTTTGTCAAGGTCTAAATACCATAGGCTATTGCATACTTTTTTGTTTTCAGAATCAAACTGACAAAACCAACTGCTACATCAGAGCTATCACATTACCATGCGGGATGCCCAATTTGAAGTGGATTTCAATTTCCTAAAGTTCTGCTACGTGTCTATCTTGTTCTGCTCTTACTTTTGAGGTTTGGGTATCTGGAACTGAGCGATCAGGGACATGAAAAGTTTGAGTAAAACTACGAGTACCTATGGAAAAATCTACTGTGATTTTATCTAACACTTTAACAAATTTCGATTTTGAAAAAGCATATGACACTACATGGAAATGTGGTATTTTAAAAGATCTTTTTGATATGGGGTTGAGAGGAAGTTTGCCAATTTTTATTGAAAACCTTCATAAAGACAGGGAATTTAATGTCAGAGTCAACTGTGCGCTGTCTGATCCTTTTGAACAGGAGGTGGATGTTCCGCAAGGAAGCATCCTCTCCGTTTCATTGTTAAGTATTTGATTTTCTTGAAATGCAACTTAAGAAACTTATCAATGTCTTCATGTATATGGCCTTCCATAAGGAAATTGACCTTTATCTGAAAAAAAGTATATTAAAAAAATTAGCATGTACATGTATGTAATATATGGACATCAAACGTTTCATCAAATGCATCATCAATGCATTATCACATAATAAATTAATGACAGGGCTCTATTAAGTCGACTGAAATGAGTCGCCTTTAGGACCATTATATCTCTTATTTTTTTTTGGGGGGGGGGGGGGGGGNTTTATACAGTTTTCTGTATTGGTTTATACCAGTCGATGTCAAATGACAATGTAAAGTGTTTCAATTAATGAAGTATAGTCCGGATGATTTCTCAACAGGTAAAGCTTTCAGCGAGTGATACAAGAGACTAAATTTCCTGATCCTACCCATTTCTCCTCTTTTCCACTGGTGATGAAACTTGTTGCCCTTTCCACCTTTTATTTCTTTCTTCTTATAATTGATTTTACTTGATTTACTTGTTCTCATCCTGATAAAGCAGAAATATTGTTCACTGGAGATTAAACTCTTACTATTCAATCTATCTATCTGTCCTTTCCTAAATAGAGCAGAGAAGGCTAAATTTCCTGTCCCTACCCATTATTTCCATTCTTCCCCAGTGGTAATCAAAACTTTTTGCCCCAGTTGTTTCTTCCACATTTAATTCTAACTTCCTTTACTTACAATTTTCTAACGTTGATAAAATAGTTTTGGTAGTGATATTGCTGAAATATTGCTAATTGGACATAAATTTCTACCCCAATAATTAGTTAATTTACTTGCTACATGTATTTTTTACAGCTTCAAGCACCATGAATACCAAAAAGTACACTTGGGACCACAAAATTTTAACTGGCGAGAAAAAAATTTTGTTGGCGATTATTTTATTGACAACGATCGCCAACTGGCTACCTTAAATCAAAGGCTACTTTGACGCCTGAATGCTAAACCTCTAGGCTTTCCATGGATTGTTTAATCTTTATATTGTAAATAATCATTTTAATTAGAATAAAAAATAAAAACCAGAGGCTCACATGAGCCTGTGTAGCCCACCTGGTGACCACTTCTCAAATTAGATTTATCCACAGGCCTTAAGGCCAGGTGAGCTAAAAATGTCAAAGACCAACTTGAATGGCTATTTATAACGGAGTCTTATTTCATCAATAGAACATTTTCAAGACATAGGTGACTCATTTCCTCTGGGTCTCTAGTGTTATGTTGAGAACATACTTTTGCAATTTCAATGTGTAACAGAATCATTCTTTCTCCAGAAGACCACAATTTACTATACATTAATTGTATTTACTTGACGTTTGAAGCTTTTGATATATTAAATATATACAAGTAAGCATATGAGGTTTTTTGTCTGTTTATTTGTATCCTAGAAGAGTTGGGGTGACATATTGTCATTGTCTAATAAATATATTTTTTTTCATTATTTTCTCCCTGAACTGATCTGAGATACCAATGCAAGAAAATCCTACAAAATATTAGTTTGTGTACAGGACGCTGTTTCCAAGATCTCCGCCAAAATACTTCAAACTTTCATCCTCCTCTTTCAATGAAAAATTGTATTATCGAATTGGCTCAAGTAACATCAACTGTTGCTTGCAATATCAAATCTTGTTTACTTTTGTTTTTGCTGCTTTATTAAGAGCAGTGTACACATGTATGGGACATTAGATACATGTCTCACAGAGGATTATGCAAAACATCAATAATTTCATACAGGCATGTAGTTCAGAAAATATTTCGTGTATAATACGAATAAGACTCCAATTACATACGATCATGCTACATATTTACTGCAACTTACTTTTATGGCAATCCTAGCTTCAACCAGCATTGCAAGGAACAGTAGCACATGGTTGTTTTTGTTATCCTTTGCAGCATTATCAGCTTGAATGTATATGGTAGGTGGAAGTTTCCTTGAAAACATCATGTGAATTCATTGTTTAAAGAGTTGTACGTAACAATTCAAATGAAACGAGTAGAGACTTTTAAAGATGTCGTACAGGTCGGAACATTATTTAGTAAGATTTAATGGATTTATCTTAAAGTTTTAATATTGTAACCGTTAAACTGGCATGTCTTCTATAATGTTTTTTTTTTTATTTTACACTCTTGTTTTACTTTATAGAGTAACAATGGTTATATATTGTTATAAATATTGATATTATATATATATGTATTTAAATTGTTCAATTTGCTGTACAGTTCTCGCCACAATGCAGCTGAAATCTTGCTGAAGTTGACGTTAAACATCAATCAATTAATTAAGCAATACAAAAAAAGTTAATATGTTTGTTAAGCAACTAAACATCAGACATTGTTGCTGTGCTAAATAACCATTTTGCAAGTGTGCCAATAAATGGCAACAGTGACCTTTTGTTTTTAGATTGAAAAAATGTCAGTTTGAGAATAAACTTAATTGTTTGCTTCAGATCATGTGACATTGACAGGTGAAAATATTTTATAAAATGAGCAATATTATTGCCTTGTAAACAGGTTTCTGATTGGTCGGCACCTGGAGAGCACGGTTCTGGACTGGCAATTAGTGATTCTCTTGGTGGCAATGCAGTTTCAAATGTATGGGCAAAGAAGTCATTTATGTTTGGAGACGTAGTCATGTGGGGAAACACATTTGCTGACCAGGAAGCAATTTCAATAAAACCTTAGAATTTTGAGCACTACTAATTTTCAGAATCTTCGAATACACTACAAACTGTCATAACACTAAAACATTTACCCCGAGGGTATTCACCAACACAGTAGTCAGTACTTCGGTGCCGACCCGAAAACCGATTGTATTGAAACTTGCAATTTTATAAAATTTTGATTAAAACTTAGGACTTTCTCCCTCGTGCATAGCTCTGTCCTTAAGTGAACTTTGGCTTTTCTATTTAGATCCTTTTGGTTATTTGTCTATCAGCTTTAACGTGTTTTTCGGTTAATGGACTTCCACATGCTTTGGGTTTTATCTGCACTGATGAGACACAAGTTGTCGAAATGCGCATATGCAGAAAATAAATTAACAGTAACTTCGGTATTTTGTCATCTAGGCTGGAGGGCAATAGATGGCTGCGCATTTTCGCAAAAGGTGGCTGGAAGAGATGGATTTACGAATTTAGTCGTCTCACAGCTGGAAAACATTGTCTTGAATCTGTCTTGTTTGCTTTCTCTGGTGTCTTTGAAGTTTATCTTCGGTAAACATGATCAACTGCATTGATGTATCAATGGCTTATGTGTATAATTCTGCGATGAGTAAGTAAAATGGAACTAGTCCCCTGGTAGTTAAGTTCGTGTTATAAAGGTGATAGTGCCAACCCCGACATCGTTGTTAGTGTGGAAACTGGTCATAAACACTGCCCAGAAGTGAATTTTGAAGACGTGGGTTGTGGATCCAATTGCTGTATTCTTAGTGCTGCATTATTTTCTACCCAGGTCGATATACAATTTGAAAATTGTAGCCTTGCAGTTCTAGGGCCCACCTACCTAATCTACCCTGTATTTTTTAATTGAATTTAACCAACCAACTGATATTATCTGTGTAGACTAAAAATTTATTGTTTGCCAATATAGTTTGAAATGTTTTACGGCCTCTTTCATTGCTAACCGTTCTTTTTCAATGATGTGCCATTTCTTTTCATTTGTACTAAATGATTTACCTCCATAAGCAACTACCTGATCTAATTAACTTAATTTTGTGATTTTGTTGCCTAAGGACATGACCTATTGATGAGTCAGATGCATCTACTGATAAAACTATTTTGTTAAAACCTGGGAACACTATAAATTGGAGCAGATATTAATTTTTGTATAAATAAATCCAAAGCGTCTTTGCAATCGTTTGTTCAGATGAACCTGATTTTTCTTGGTTAGCTCATGAAGTGGGCTACTATTTTGCTTACCTGTTTATGAATTTTTATTTTTGCGTAGTTGTATATGAATTTACTATAGAAATTGGTTAATCCCAGAGGAACAGGAAATGATTTTACAGCGGATGTTTTGTCTGGATCAACATGAATACCTTCGTTTGATAGAATGTGACCTAAATACTGAACTTCATTTTTTTTGCAAAGTGACATTTTAAGGGTACGAGTGTTAGGTTTGCTTGTCGCAATTTTTCAAATACAAGTTGTAGATGTATTAAATGTTCTCAAAATTATAACTGTAGACAAACATATAGACTAAGGTAATTTTCCAGTTTAACTCTTTTAATTCTAATTCTTTGGTCAGTAACATTTGGTACCCAACAAGAGCATCTTTCAGTCCAAAGCTAAGTGTTTTGAATTGGTAATTTCCTTAATGTTATATAAATTCTGATTTTTGTTTTGTTTCAGGGTCAAGGGGATTTGTAAAAATCAGCTCATCAAATCGACAGCAGTAAATATTGAAGCTTTTGAGTCAGCTAGAGTATCAAATACATAAAAAAAAATTCTGGGTATTGGAAAAGATATAGTCACTGTAACTTAATTTAATTTTCTATAGTCAACTGCGAATCTATATTGACTTTTTAAACCAAAACTACAGGACATTGAATCTGATTTCTCAATAATATTATTTTCTAACATCTCCGTTACTTGTCTAATTTGTGGTGTTTATCTATACGGAGCAGACTATACAGGTTTGCATCTCCTGTTTCAATTCTGTGGTAATGGTACCTGATTTTACCCGACTCTGTCATATCTTTAGCAAAAACTTTTCTTTTCTTGGCTATTAATTGAAAAAGCTGTTGTTTTTTATGCAGATTTTAATACACTTTTATACCAAGATCTTATATTATCTTTTATCGAGAAATATTTTTATTTTCAATTTTTTGTTCATTTTTGTTTTCATTTAATGCAAACACACATTGTTTTTCTATTTCAAAAAAAATTTTGCTACATTTATTCCTTTGGTAATGTAATGGGGACACTTGTTGGATTTAATACTCAATACATTGCCTTCCCAACTTTTACTACTGCTTTTGAACCTTTTTTTTACACTATTTGGTAATACAAAAAATACCGATGTTGCATTAAAACTGTAAATTTCGTTATGCTGTACACGTGTTTAAAGGAGTCACCTCTCATCAGCAGCATTAATATCAAATAATATGGAAAGCCATAATCCAAAAGTTGTCACAAAAGAAGTACTCATTACCAAAAAAATCGAAATAGGAAGCCAAATCCAGTACCCAGGACATCTACCGAGTGCCATACACGGAATGAAGCCTCAGTATTTTTAAGTGGTTAGAATTTTGATAAAAACAGTAAATTTGTATAACACGCAAGGTAAAATTTTCATGTCAGACAAGTCTGACTATCGGGCTTGTGAATACCCTCGGGGACCTCTGGTCCTCCAGCAGTGGCATCGGCCCAATGGTTCAAAATACAAAAAATACCGATGTTGCATTAAAACTGTAAAATCATCTATCGGTTTAAGTAAAAGCAAAATGCATTTTCTTATTTCTTTGAATTATGTTTCTGGGATATTCATTTCAGAATGTGGGGGAATCTGTAAGCTGTTTACTGATTTTACAATTTAAATACATTTATTTAATTAATTGTACGTTCATGAATTTTTCTTGTAAGGACGTTTTATCTTCAAAATGTATTGTAGCTTTATAAATTGTTAAAAATATATCCCTTAAGTAATATTAAATGATAAGTCTTGCAAAACCATCACTTCTTGAAAAATAATTAAATAAACAATGAAAGGATATGGAGTAAAAGTACACGAGACAGTCTCTACAGATACATAACAAAAACAAAGGAACAACGCTTTTATTGTTGTTCTTCAACTCGAAGTCACCATGAGGCCTTCAACAATGAGCTTTCCTCATACCTCATAGTAAGTTCAAGACGGCCCCAGCACCGGTTTGAGCGAAATTTTTAAATGCTGCACAACGCTACATCCATGTCTTTTCTGGTCATTCAAAAACAAGGCAGTGTGAACTGACGTAATCAAAATGTTAGAATTTTTGATCGACAATATTGTTGTCGAATTCGGAGGTCGTGTTTTCCAATAGACAATAAGAGTTCCTATGGGAACTAACTATACTCCGCTTTAAGCTGACCTTTTTCTTCACTCGTACGAGGCTAAGTTTTTATAAGAGCATATTCAAAGAAAACAAAACCATTTAGCCCAGTCCTTTAATTTTAGCTTCCGTTATATAGACGATGTACTTTCTCTTAATTATCCTAATTTAAGGAGTATTTACATTAGATCTATCCCAATGAGCTTGAAATTAAAGACACAACTGAAACACCTACTTCAGTTTTGTACCTAGATCTTTTATTGTATATTGACGATGATGGACGTTTGAAATCTAAGCTATATGACAAGCTTGATGATTTTAATTTCCCAATTGTGAACTTTCAATTTCAGCTAGATTCACGTCTTCCCGGATTTGATTACTGGCTTGGATTGGCCCACTCACAATGTGACTGGTACTGTTAACAGAACAGGAAATGCTAATTATATTTTTAGCGGCGAGCACCCCTTTACCCATCTTTCAAAATTACGTATTGTCATATTCTTTCCTTTCAGATTGAAGTCATGGAGTTAGTAGTCTACCTGTATTGGGTTTTATTCGTATGTTTACTATACTATAGGGAAACGGGACAGATATAGAGGAGGTTTGGGTACCCATAAAACGGTTTAACCCTATCGCTGGCTTTTGCTAGTGCCGGTACCAAGTCCAGCTGTCTTGAGTTCCTATCGTTGTTTACGTTTATCTTTTGTCTTATTTGTGTTTTTCCTGTGTAGTTCCCTAGCAGATTGTGGCCTTTGATTATAATTTTCAGCCATTGTAGGTGTTTCCTGTTGTCCCTTCTATTTCATTTACCCTTCCGGAGCACCTGATGTCACTCTCAGTCTCACTGGAGTTCGCACTGTGAATGCCTTTGTTTTGAATGTTGTGATTTCTATTTCTGTGCTTTGTATCTGTCTAACGTCATTGTCATGTGTCTTACGTCCTTTGTTTTTTGTGTTCTCGTTTTGGCCATGTCTTTGGACTCCGACTTTCTTTGTTCTTTCGGTGTTCTACTGCTGTTGTTCCATATCCTTTCATATTTTTCTAAATGGTAAAAGAACAGACAAACAACTTTCCGCTTAGAGTCAAAAGAGTCCTTCACGCTAATCTGACCTTCAATAAGTGGTTCGCAAATGGACTTTAAAAACTGGATGGTCTTTTTGTGTGGCTGGTGCTACCCTTTTTAAACTTAAGTGTAATTGCTTATCCTGTGATAAAATATTGTTGAATGATTGTAAATATAAATATCTGTTTTTTTATGACAATGGATGCTTTAAAAATTGTGTTTTCTCAGATTGAATTATACGTTTCTGGTGCAAAGAATTTTTAGTTTAAGTATTAAATTGTCTGGATGAATGACTGTGATACTGTTTGTGTTATTTCTGCATTGTTCTATTTTCTTGGGAATAAAAAGTGAATCAGTGGAATCTGAACATAAATATGGTAAATGGATGAAAGAAAAGTGACAACCTTTAACAATTTCGTGTTAAATTTGACAGCTAAATTTTAGTGTTCAGCTTTTGTATATAAGAGGTCAATTTTCAAAACTTGCTGCTGATGAGAGGTTACTCCTTGAAACACGTGTACAGCATAACGAAATTTACAGTCAATTTGCAACATTACTGTGACATTTTGGAATTTTATAATACCAGGTTTGATTGTGTCGAAAACAAATCATTAGTCACAATATTAATATGTACGTCACTTTTTGGTTAAAATACATGATGGAAAAACAGGAGACACTAGAGGCAGACTATTTTGACACAAAAATGTTGCTGTATCAGAACCTTGTCTTAGTTTATCATATAACACAGGTGTATACTACATGTTATCGTGGGAAATAATAAAATATTTTTCTGAATTTGAAATTTGTGTCCCATTTAAAATTGATTCATTTAAAGGAACATTAAAAGAATTCACCTTTTACAAAGTTATAGGTGAAGCAAATGTAGAAATAGGGAATTTAAAGTTCAATATAAAGTGGTTTCCTAATGTATAATAATTGGGACGATGAATAATAATATGAAACATCAGCGTTCATTAAATGAAAATCATTTAACTTTTCAGCAAGAATAACTTGAATATGTCTTAAAGTACGTCTTAAAACAGTGTGAGAAATTAAAAAATAGGATAATTTTCCTTCAACCCTTTCATGAACTCCAATTTTCAATGCTTCTAAGCATTTGTTTATAGATGAACTTGAATTCATTTGACTCAGGAATAGTTTTGACAATTTGACACTGGTGTCCTCAAAATGAGTAATAAATTTGGCTGTCTTAGCAGTAATATTTTGAATGTGCTCATAATTTTCCTTTTCCCCTAACATAATGTTCTGGAAACAACTGTCAGTATTTGACATGAAAGAAGAACATTATGATGTGTCATGGCTTCAGCAAACTTATTGTTTTTATTATGTAGATAGCGATGAAAGATTGAAATTTCTCAGTGAAATAAAAGTGATAATAAACTATTTTCCATAATTTCACTCTAGAAAGAGACTTCACAATGGACGTTGTCAACGTTGATGTTAATTAAACGTCGCAGCGGATTAACATAGAAAACGTAGTTCATGCAATGGATCTTAAATTAACCCAATATATATATGTGATAAAATCTATATACTAAAAACAATAACTAATCCGAGATTCTGATATCGAAAATATTCAACTGATGATCAAAAAACGCTGTTATTCACTTATGAGCTTCGCGCATTCGTGTATTACTGCGTTATTAGATCATCCGTTGAATATTTGGCAATAATCAGAATCTCAGATTAGTTAAAGTATAATAAATAATTAAGATGTTAACGTGTTTGGCCAGTTTTTCCACATCTTCGACGGTTGCTGTTCCAAACAGTGATATGGAGATAGATCCTACAAAGTCAAAAAGACTACCTTTGTTCCTACTTTGTGTGGCACCTTTCACAGGAATGTCAAACTTCGGAATAAGTTTGTGAATCAGACTGATGGTGTTGTTGATATTTGTGGCTACTTCCGTAATGAGAGCTAAGAAATTACTTGATTTAAAATGTAAAAGTTCTGATGAACTATGTCCCACTGAGAAAACACTTTGGATGACACTTGGGTGGAATTTGAAATGTATGGTACAAATATTCCGATCTTAACACTATGTTTGACTCCTTTACGAAAGTGCCTCTATAATTGATGCGCTGCATCAGACGATCCTCTGTGGCACAAGACGGCACTTACACCAAACAACAAAATCCCAAAGCAGGTTGTGGCATGGCTTAAAACGCCTACAAAAAACAAAGAAAGAAATTTGTAGAGATGTGCAATGTTAGTACGGTAAGGGGCTGCAAATCCCTTGTAACACTATAACATGAGAAACCTCACAATTTTTCACAAACACCACACGGAAAACAAAGATTAAGAATGAAATAGATTGAGAGTTTTAAGCAATGTCAGGGCAATATGGAAATATGTAGATGTGTCCAAGAGGACTGAATATATATACGGATCACAAATACATCACAATATGTATATGAATCACAAATACATCACGGCATGTGTGCATGTGAAGTGAGCTTGGACACGAGCTTATGTTTTTGGACATTGAATTGTGCACTTGGACACTAACAGTGTGTACTTGGACACCTAAACTTTGTAATCGAGGACTAATATTGTGTGCTTGGACACCTTGAACACTTGGGTTGTATACTTTGACTCTGTACTAGGACATTTGTACTTGGACACTTGGACTGTGTGATTGGACACTCGAAATGTGTACTTGGACACTTGATGTTTGTACTTGGACACTGGGAGAGTAAACTTGGACATGGACCTGAAAAATGTGTACTTGAACATTTTAAATATGTACTTGGACAAAAGAATGCTCTTAATGTTGGTGATGTGTACTTGGACACATGAAACGTGTACTTAAACATGAGAAATGTGTATTTGAACACAAGAAATGTGTACTTGGTCACCAAATCACAATATGGACAACATGATTATTTTCTGCAAGACAAAGGACTAACAGTTATGTACTTGGACACTAAATTTTGGTCTTTTGAACTGAGATTGTGTGCCCGGACACATATTTTTATGGAAAAATAGAATATAAAATACGTGTTATTGCTGCGGTCAACCAAGTGGCAAAAGTTTTACTGAACAGAAGTCAAAGTTTACACCCCAAGCTTACATTCTAAAGCAGATCTGCTGACTTTAAAAATACAAATTGTATAGAACTGTAACATTTTTCGTTTGATATGTATACACGGTGTAGTCTTTTTAAGGTAATATAATGTAGGCGTGGGTTGTAAATCTTGACTTCGATTCAGTGAAAGTTTTGCCACTTGGTTGGTCTTTGCAATATAGAAACTAAAATACACAATTCATCTAAACAATAGAAAGAAAAATAACTTTATACAACAGTAAACAGACAACTAATCGATCACATAAGGGTGCTTTTGTAAACATGATTTCCTGTGAAATCTTTTACGCCTTGTTTTTTGTGTGTTTTTGTTGCCATGAATTGTCGAACAAGAATTGAATGAATGTAGTGTTCTGGTTCCAAAGTTTCCTCAATTAAACCAATCCATTTCACTAAAACTTCGTATTCACTATAGACTTTTCTGACTTTGAGAAGCTTGTCCACCTCATAGAACTGTTTGGAGTTATATCAGCCTTTGGTTCCTCATTTGGTTCATTTGTATTGTCTTGTACATTGTTGTTGTTCTGGGAATCACGGATTGGTTTTTATGGCTGAATTGGGTCGTGAAAATTAGTTCTTCTCTACGCGCCTCTGGTCTTTCTACTTCAGGTGGGGGAGGGGGCGTTTAACAGGAGGATGATCAGGAGGTTGGTATAACTTCAAACGATTGGCATTAATCATGCTCTTCAATAGCTTGTTGCCTTCAAATCTGCGCAGTTTGTAAGACTTAGTATGATTTGGACTTCTACCTAAAATATAAAATGGACCATCGTGTTTCCTAGTATGTAGTTTTGATGATAAACCTTTTGGTATCTTAGGAGTATACTAAAGAACTTGATCCTGGACTTTAAATGAAGGAAGAGCAGAGTTTTTGTCAAAGTGTGACTTCTGTCTATATAGCATGTTGAAAATGTTCTTTGGCGAGACGCCTTGCAATTTTAAGATTGTTGAGAATATTTTCTATATTGCCCTTCAAGTTTGCTTTTAAATTTGTTTTGGGGATAAGAGTTGTATCAACATGGAGATTCATTTCTTTTCCAAAGACAAGGTAGTACGGTGAGAACTCAGAAGATGCAGATGGGGTCATACGAAAAGTCATGAGATTTCCTGGAAGACATTCATCCCAATTAGACTGATTTTCTTCAATGATAGTTCTCAAGCATTGAATAATAATCTTGTTTGTACGCTCTGCCAATGAATTGGTTTGAGGGTGGTAGAGGCCTGTGGAGTAATGTTTAACATTGTATATTTCATTGACATCACTAGTTTGCTCATGAATCCTCGTCCTCTATGAGCTACAGGGGCACCGTACCTCGAAAAGATCTGAGAATGCAAGATATTTGCGATTTCATCGGCACTTTCTGACTTAAGTGGAAATAAGGCCTCTGTCCATTTGGGAAAGAAATCCACAATAATAAGAATGTGTTTGAAGCCCAACATTTGTCTGCTTGATAGGACCAATGAGGTCAATATGCCACCTGGAAAATGTGTCAGTGATAGTCATGGAAGTTAGAGAAACCTTTTAAAATGTACAGACTAATTAGCTCTCGACAAGCATCACACCCTCTGATTTTGTCAGCTACTGCCTGAAACATGCCTGGGAAAAAGAACTTTTGTTTAAGAGCAAGATATGTCAAACCCAAAGTGGTCTAGATTATGATAAGATTATAAAACCCCATTCCTGAACTCTCGTAGACATGCTAGTTGTCTGACACAAATATCCTTTTGTTTCTTTTTGATAAAAAAGATACAATTCCCCATCTATTTAACCATACTGACTGGCTTCTTCTATATTTTTGTAGTTGAGCCATGTTTTCAAGGTCTACTTCTGTATCTGTAGCTTCCCACAAAGGTGTTAAACAAAGAAGGGGTAGGAGGATTTGTAGTGTAAATAAAAGATACTGCTTCATATTTGTGGGTTTCAAAAGTATCAGATTGAGACTCGACAGATTCATATCAACGGATGGAAGGGCGTCGTCAGGTTCTGAGATTATTCAGAGTATTCTCTCCTGGAAAGACCTTCTGCATCTGAGTTTTGAGACCCATAACAATAGTAAATTTCGTAGCCATAGCCTTGCAAGAGGACAGTTCATCTAGCCAATCTACCTGTGGACCGTTTAATCTTACTGTGTCATTTGAGAGCTCGATTGTCTGTAAACGCCTTAAAACGACTATTTTGCAAGAAAACATGATATGATTTGATACCCTCATGAACCGTCAAACATTCTAACTCACTATTTTATTAAATTTGTATCGATCGTCGTTTCTATCAAAACTAGATTATGGATGTTTTATTTACGGTTCCGCCCGTAAATCATACATTAAATTATTAGATACCGTGCACAACCAAGGTTTGCGTCTTTCATTAGGTGCGTTCAGAAATTCTCCTTTGGAGAGTCATTATGTTGCAGCTAAGGAATCCTTGGAAGACAGACATGTTAAACATGGTTTACGATATGCCATAAAGCTTAAAGAGTATCCTACCAATCCTACTCACAACTGTGTTTTCAAACCTCTTCACAAAGCTGACTATGATAAAATTTTGGTCTTCATATCAAACCTTACCTTGAATCTGCTAATATTAACATGGACGAAATATCCCCTATAGAAACTCCCAGAAAACTCCATGGCTGAACCCAAAACCAACATTTAATTTTGAACTACGAAGATACAAAGTTTGATACCAATCTTTTGGTAATCCAGCAGGAATTAAATCTGAACATCCTGAGTACTTGAATTTACACAGATGGTTCTAAGGATGGAGATAGAATGGCCTCTGCAGCCGTTTTTGGAAATCATACAGCAACTCTCCGACTACCATCTATTAGTTCCATATCAACTGCTGAAGCTAACGCTATTTGATCAGCACTTAAATTTGTTGCTTTATCTGAAAGTTCATGATCTGTTCTGATTCACTTTCATGTCTATTGGCAATTGAAAGTCGAAAAAACAAAACATCCAATTATTTTGAAAATATCTGAATTCTACAAGTCACTTGTATCAGT
Organism: Modiolus philippinarum; assembly: GCA_002080025.1. Taxonomy (NCBI): domain Eukaryota; kingdom Metazoa; phylum Mollusca; class Bivalvia; order Mytilida; family Modiolidae; genus Modiolus; species Modiolus philippinarum. The sequence goes on along the minus strand of MJUU01054922.1, from coordinate 70,015 downwards.
AGGCAAAGAAGTCATTTATGTTGGGATCCATAGTCACGTGATATCTATGGAAACACAGTTGCTGACCAGGAAGCCATAGATGCTCTTGATGACGAGATGGCGGATTGTACAGTACCGTACACTGACATGAAGCTCTAACCAATAAATACATTTTAAAGTTATGGCAGGCCAAATGGGATCTGCAAATATATAAACTGAATGAAATATAGTCAGACGTTGGTAAACAAGTTGGTTCGTGAGGTAAAAACCGCAGAGAACAGGTAGTGTTGACCCAATGTCGATGTCGTATAGGACACACTAGAACAACACATAGTTTTATTAGCTCACCTGACCCGAAGGGTCAGTGTGAGCTATTGCCATCACTTGGCGTCCGTCGTCCGTCGTCCGTCCGTCCGTCCGTTAAACTTTTCACATATTCATCTTCTCCTCTGAAACCACTGAAGCAAATTCAACCAAACTTGACAGGAATGATGTATGGAAGGTCCTCTACAAAGATTGCTCATTTTGTTCCGATCCGATAAAAAACATGGCCGCCAGCGCGGAACTTAGGTTTAACATTGGACCCTATGGGAAAAATAACATTTTCATCTTCTGCTCTGAAAAGGCTGAAGCAAATTGAACCAGACTCTACAGGAATGATGCACTTAAGGTCCTTAACAAAGAGTGCTCATTTCGTTCCGATCCGATGAAAAACATGGCCGCCAGCACGGAACATGGTTTAACATAGGACCCTATGAGAAAATCACATTTTCATCAACTCCTCTGAAACCACTGAAGCAAATTCAACCAAACTTTACAGGAATGATCTATGGAAGGTCCTTTACTAAGATTGCTCATTTTGTTCCGATCCGATAAAAAACATGGCCGCCAGCGCGGAACTTGGGTTTAACATTGGACCCTATGGGAAAAATCACATTTTCATCTTCTGCTCTGAAAAAGCTGAAGCAAATTGAACCAAACTTTACAGGAATGATGTACTTAAGGTCCTTAACAAAGATGGCTCATTTTGTTCCGATCCAAAGAAAAAAATTGGGCTGCAGCACTGAACATGGTTTAACATAGAACTCATGGGAAAATCACATTTTCATCTACTCCTCTGAAATAACAGAAGCAAATTCAACCTTACTTTACAGGAATGATGACTGAAGGTACTTTACAAAAATTGCACTTTTCATTTCAATCCGACAAAAAACATTGCCTCAAGTGCAAAACATAGTTTAAAATTGGAGCCCAGTATGAGAAAACCATCCTTTTCATCATCATCTCTCAAAACAATTTAAGCAAATTATACTAAATGTATAGAAGGTCCTTTGCAAAAATAACTCATTTCAATAGGATCAGACAAAACACACGGGTGCTAATTGAGAACATACCTAAACACCCTGCCCCATTGGTAAAAGGCATGACCATTTTTGGTCATATGGCATAGAAGCGTTTTGTCAGGTGAGCGATACAGGCTCAGTCTCTGAGCCTCTAGTTTTAAACAGTGATGACCGACCTGAATGTATTCCATGCAATTGTCCTTAACAATGTTTAAATGCGTAGATGTTGCCGATATCAGGCGTGATTTTTATTCTGCTGTTTGTCTTAAAGATCTTTTTACAAACGTCGCTTTCGACAAAATCGTTCAAGGTTTAAGGGCAATCAATTTATTTAATAAGGTATTAGGTTTAAACTTATTTACCTTAAATTTTCTAATAATGTAACAGTTAAACTTACACTTCTTTTATTTTGGTTTTAATGTTTTACACATATATTTTACTTGTATAAAGCTATATGGTTTTATATTGACATCTTTATTTATCTGTTATAATCATTCAATATATATAATAGTTCTCGCTACGATATAGCTAAAATATTGCTAACGTTGGCGTAAAACATCAATCAATCCATCCATCAATCTTATTTGAGATATTTGTATCTACCTTGTTAGATTCCAAGAAGTCCATTCCTAAAATCATTTGTTGCTGAAGTCTCTCAAAAAACATGAAAAGATTGTTCAAGAAAGGTACTTCCGATGATAAGAGGAAGCTTGATAATTCCTAAAATAGAATGAATTTCTCCTCCAACACCCATAGCATTCTTAATAAATGAGGACGTTATTGAATTTTCCCTACACCAAAAGAAATAAAAAAGATTGATGGAACAACAAATTATAGCCGCCCCTGTGTCTACAAGACATTTCTATCCTAGTCTTTTTGTCTGTCAAAGGACAAGCTGCGATAAGGGGTTTATTTGGCCCATGATCCAAGATTTCAGCGAATTTTTAAGTTGCACCACAAGATTTTTTATTCAGCTTAGATCCCATTTATAAGAAATACAAAAGTTGGAATCAATGACGTCACGATAGGTATATTTCTGACGTCATGAAAAGGCTACTTTTGAGCATTTTCATAGAAAGATACCAAATTTGGCAGATTTCCGAACAGTTTTCCTAACCGCAAATATCGAGCACATTCAAGAACCAATTAGATAATTTACTAACTTACTGAACCTCTCATACAAATATTTTTGTGGTTGTTGCATGTGCTCATTATTTCTTACATAGAAAAAGTAGTCAAAATTGGTCAAATTTGTCATTTTTCTACAAAATCTTAAATTTGTCCCTTCTTCTACCCTCAAAAACTCAGTAATCATACATCAATATTTGAGAAATGTTACTGTTTACTGAAAAGCAAAACCCATAGAACATTTCAATACGAAAATTCGGAGAATTCAACCAAATTTAATTTTCAGGCCAAATAAGGCACTTACCGCCCCTACTCCTTTATAAGTTGAAAAAAGTCAGGGGATTTCTGTTTATTTTTCCCTAAACTTTTAGATGATTGGGTAATGGTTTTGTTTTTCTAGGCATGTCCCTCCTGTTTCTTTGAGAGTGCCTACCCAGGTTCTGGATAGGCGCGTGTCCCTGATTTTGTTAAAATTTAGGTGTGTGTGACTGATGTCTACCTTGTCTAAAACTTCTATTATGCTGACTGGTTTGATATGTGTTATTGGTATGTTGACTGTTCATGTTTTGTGTGTTTCTGCCATTCTTTTCGAACACCTCTTTATAATGGCCAACACAGCCACAAAAATAACACTAGCCAAACAGGCAGGAAATTCCTTTCTATCCCTATATGACTTAACACAGCCTCTGCATGGAAAGTCTTGTCTGTACTATGAGGCTTCTTGGTTTTCTCTTTCTTCACAACCATGACTTCTTGTTGCATTACTGTGCGCATTGACTCTATAAAAGATTCAAAAATTTAATTAACATTAGTTTTTGAAATACATCTGACGTTATTTTGTAATATGTTTTAGCACTTGTACCATTTGATTCGTAAATGTTTGTGGCCACTTCAATTGCGCGGCGCAATTCCTCATGTTTTGGATTCGCGTCCAATTACATAGTTTCTTATTGTCTCTCTAATGTCATTCATGGGCAGATCTACGATAGCACTCTGACTAATGTCTTCTGCACTCATTGCTAATTTCTGCACCCGCGTTAAATATTGTCCCCCAGTTTCATTAGTTTATATATTTCTTTGTTAAAATGCTGCTTTCAAAGCGGTTAAGTCTTTTCGTGTCTCCTGGCTCAAATTATGATACCAGAGCAGGGCATGGCCTGACCAATGAAACTGTGAATTGGCAGCTGCTCTTTCATTATTGTAATTATGGCATATTTTAAATTGTTCGAACAAAGTGCACAATATTGGTGGGACACATGATGTTTCATCACTGAATTTTTGAAGTGTGATGCCTGATGCCATTTCTGGAAAAGTATTGTTATCTTCGACAGAAGCAACTAAAATTTTCCGATCAAGAACCTGGTTTATCTCTAGCGGCAATTCATTTTGTTCGTTTAATATTAACTGATTATCATGATCTAGACTAATTGATTGATTATCACTTATAAGATCACCACTAGATTTAATCTGTGTCTTCCTCCTCCGGATCTATGTCAGTGCGTTTTTCTGTTGGATGCGCTCTTATTGTTCGGATAGTTGAGTGGGTTGGCTCTCTTCTTCTCGCAATTTTCCGACAAGTGGTACCCGAATATCTTTCAGGGGCGCCACCAATCTGTGAGCTTTGTTATGTGGGCTTGATCAGTATGTGTATTGTGTTGCAGTATCTCAGTATCTGAACTGCCTGTTCCCTTTATTCTAAGTTAGCTAAATCTAAACTGACGACAATAAATATTTTTATGTAAAATATCTTGTCAAACTGTGAGTGACTAGGACGCGTGGGGGGAGAATTCCGGAGCGTTGTCAGGTGAGATTGGTGTGGTTTTTTTTTCACATTAAAACAGGGGGAACTGGTCAGGTACCTATTATCAAGATTAGGGTGTGACCCTCTTTTAAATACAACATTCTTCCTGGTGTTAATTTAATTTGTGTGACTCTATATTTGACAGGTGTTATGACATAATTTCATTTACTAAAAAGCTTTTTTGCTAACACTTTATGATCGGATATATTGATTTACTCGTCTCTGTTGTTGAATTGCGACATTCTTATTGTAAGGAACAAGTTGTTTTGACAAGGTGTCGAATAGGGCATACACGAACAACTTATGGTTATATTTTAAATGGTGAAGACCGACCTCAGTGTATTCCTTGTAATTGTGCTTGCACAATACAACATGTTTCACTTGACAATGTCGATGTTGCCGACACACATCGCAAATATTATACAACTGTTTCTCTAAAAGAATTATTACAAACATCGCTGGCGACAAAATTGTGCAATTTTTAAAAGCAATTAATTTATATAGTAATATTTAAAAACATCAATTTTAAACAAGTTTCTAATTTCTAATATTGTTAGTCAAACCATAATTTCTTTAATTATGTTTTTAACATTTTATACATTTGTTTTATTTCTATAAAGCGTTCACGCCACGATATAGCTGACATATTGCTTAAGTTGGCGTTAAGCAACAATCAATCAATTAATCATGTTTCACTTGACTGTGTCGATGTTCCCGACACACATCCCACATTTTATACAACCGATTCTCTTAAAGAATTATTAACAAACATCGCTGGCGACAAAATTGTGCAAGTTTTAAAAGCTGTTAATTTGTGTAGTAAAATATAAGTATATTATCCAATTTCTAAATTTCATCAGGTTTGATCTATTTATCTTAAATTGTCTATTTTATGAATTTATCTTGTATAAATCTTTTTATCTGTAAGTAGCAACATGTTTTAAGGATATTTTACCTGTAAATTTATTGATATATTATGAAAAGTTCACGCCACGATATAGCTGAAATATTGCTAAAGTTGGCGTTAAGCAATAATCATCACAGACTAACGCTATCAATGTTCAAACGTTGATTTTTTAAAGCAATCAATAAGTGTAATAAGATTTAAACGGATTGATCTTAGATTTTCTAATATTCTTACAGTTAAACTAACACTTCTATTATGTTTTCAATATTTTACACATATTTTGTACTTGTATAAAGCTATATGGTTTTATATTGATTTTTTTATTTATTTATTATAATCGTTCACTATACTTAACAGTTGTCGCCACGATATAGCTGAAATATTGCTGAAGTTAGCGTGAAACATCAAACAATCGGTAAACATGCACATGCGTACCGTACAGGTAGAACACATACAAGAAATTGTGTCGAAACCACACTTCCGACGCTTCAAATAAATAATTTCAATCGTCTATTTCACAGTATGAAATAACATACACAAAGATTTGAAGTTATAAAATGATAGACAAAATATTGAAATCTGCTGTTTTGAATATAGAAGGGTTAACCGATTATAAAATTTTGGATCCCTATTTTACACATTGCTTAAGTGAATTTCATCTAGTTAGTTTTGTTGAACTTGGTATAATGATACGGATGCCAGGAAAGATATTCCTGGGTTTTGTTTGATAGATAACGTAATTTATGCCAGACTTTCCATTGCTAAAGGCTTTTAAAAATCACCTCAAAAATATGGTCCTGACATTTTTTGGAAAAAAATTAGTTCATACATTTTTTAAAACAAATTATGATGTCTTTATTGCTACTTTTTATATATCTCTAAATTCTAATTATTACCCTGAAGCAAAACAACCTCTGTATGAAAAGTTAATGGCTGTTAAACAGTGGGGTGCAGACATAACCTCTCACAAAGTTATCTTGAAGCAGTTATAAAAGCTCCTTAATTAACTTAGAACAGGTATCAAGTCTGCTATAGAACAGCTCTATATCTGCTCTAGAATCCTGACCGGTCTGACCACTCATGGTCATAGCTAGAATCCTGCCCATTCTGGTCAGAGCCATGACTGCTCTGACCTGTTCTACCAATGACCGTTCTACCTAAGTATGTTCTTGTCATGACCGTTCTGCCTAAGTCTGCTCTGACAATGATTGCTCTCAACTGACCTGTTCTGGCTATGATCGCTCTCATACCAGCTCTTGTCACAGCCCTTTCAAATATTTATAACGTGTCCGATATACACGATTTTTATATATTTCAAGTAAACTTATATTATAAAAACAATTTTATAGAAATTGTAATTATGAAATGAATCATTCCGATATAAGTGCTCTTATTCGCGGATAATTATTTTCCTGTGTTTATCTGGGTAAATTTAAAAAAGTAAGAGTTATTTCCGTTTTCAAGATATACCCGAAACTGAAACGCAATAGTATTTCATAACTTTATTATTATTATAAATAAAAAAAATCGTAAATTAAATGATAAGAAAAATATCAATCACTTTACGTTTTCTGAAACAAATAATTATAAAAAAAAACGTCGTAAAATCAGATTTTTATTATTTTTTCTTTTTATTCAAACGTTTCGCGCTCGAAGGGAAAGGGAAATTCCGACACAGCCAATTTCATATCCAGTTTAAATTCTGGGACCAAAAACATTCTGGGACCAAAAACAGACTTGGCAAGAACGGTCATGACCAGAGCAGATTTAGAAAGAACAGTCATACCAAGAACAAACATAGGTAGAACGGTCATGCCTAGAACAGACTTAGGTAGAACGGTCATGGCTAGAACAGACATGATTCTAGGACCAGAGCAGACAGGATTCTGCAGGACTGTTCGAAGTCTGTTCCAAGTTTGAGCTGTTCTCGTGACTGCTGTCCAAGTTAACAGAGTTGAAGAAGTAATACAAATATATCAGAATTTCAAAGAATTTAAAGACAGTCGAACAAATTACTCTGCAAAATGATGACTGTTGCCAACTGTCCTGAACATTCAACAAAAACGAACACCACGAAGCAAGCAGAACACATATTACAATAAATTTGAAAAATATAAAATATTTCTATCAATAGTTCTGTAGAAATTAAAATTTTTATAGCAAGCCAGCAACTTATGTGTAGCAATAAGACAGAATCAAGCCATCCGACCGACCGTCTCATTTGAAGCTATTTCAGAAATATTAATATAAGCGCACAAATTCTCACATCTTTAATTTTCTGCATTTGCCAAACCAAGTTCACCAATCATCCATATCAATCAATCAATCACGATTTTGAAGAAAGTGCTGCTTAATATTGATTTTTAAGTGTTTAGTACACAGTCGTCTCGTTGTATTCGGAAATGATCATATGTGGCGTTAGTCAAATGCTTTTTCGTCGTAGGATCCAAACTCTCTCTGTGGTGGAATGCGTAATTCGAGATTTTAATCATTGCAGACAAGTGTGAAAAAAGTGATAGATGTGTTGCATCTTTGTTTAACAGCATCGGCCTGGCAAATAAAGAGTGCTGTTTAGTCTCTTTACGGATTACCATGTGGATTTTGTAGACAAAAGATGTAACATAAAAAAATACCTAAGTTAAAATGTTGTATCTACACCGACGATTGGGTTGTTTCTTTTGTTGAGAAAGTTCTTCAGGTCTATTAATTGGTCAGATGTGTAACAAATTATCGATGGGACGGGACCTTTGCAATGAATGACTTGTTGTACAAATGGATGCGAGTTGATAATCAACAGGATCTGTTCAAGTTCGTCTTCTTCCATGTCGTCATATGCACGTCGTGTTTACCTTTTCTCTCTATAATTGGCGTTTCTTATTTGTTTGGTATCTTTACGTGCAAAAAGTGAGTCATCTCTGTGCATTTTCAAATAAAGGTCTATAGGTTTCTTGTGTGCTTCGTTCTTAATCTTGGAGTTTGTACGGATCTGATCAGTTGTTATAATTTGGTATTTGCCTGAATATTCGCACAAAACAGTTTCACAAAGTGTGTTATCGGTACTCGATTTGAAATAAGACATTCTTTTTTTTTAAATTAGAGTTTGATTTGAAGAGGGCGCATTGTAATGATGTCGGAATGTTGTGGTTTAGGTACAGTTGGTGTCCATACTACTTTTCCTTTTTGTCTGTGTTTCATGCAGAACAAATCTTGCTTATGTAATGCCGGTTCCCGGTTTTGTCAAGCCCAAAACAGGATATCCAGAATATACCGGCGCATGCGCTCTCTCTCAACGTCGAACCACCAAACTAGCAGAAAGCTTTTATTGTAAGTTCCAAGTAATCCGTCCTTATCGAGTAAATAAAGGTCGTATTATTGATCGTTGATAGAAATCCATTCGGCCAGAACAATAATTCTATCACTGGCGCTGCACAAAAAGCGCGGAACCGGTAGATAATCGTGTTTTTTCCAATTTGAAGCAAGGTGAAGCTGTCTGCATCAGGGGATCTGGATTTGATCCAGGGATGAGCCAGTTTTGATTGAAGGAAGGAAAAGGGACATTTGAATTGTTTTCTGGGTTGAAAACTTTTCAAGGGTCAATCAAATTTTGAAGGTTTTTCTAAGATTTTATTGAATTTCCACTTTGGTGTGACGTCACATTTTTGTACTGGTTCCAGGCCAAGAATTACCGCCCGGAAACCAGCTCTCGTCCGGAAGTGCCTTACCGGAAGTAATTCCCGGTAAACAAACCGTTGATTTTTTTCAACAATTTTCTTGAATTGCTAAGTGTACGTGACACTGAGGTCTATGATTAGTGATTAAGCATCATCGATAGTAATATAAATTACAGATAGCCGCTATCCACTTGTCAAACAGGGCGGAAATAATAACAGATTTGCCAACTGCAATTTATATTTTTGTGTTGTTGTTATTTGTTTTTGTCCTAACAACTGCCCACCCTAATACAGCAAAGAGTTTAGAAACTGACACAGGTGAATATAAACACATGCTCCTACCAGGAGTTATTGACCTCTCCAGCAGTGGGACCCCGCATTGCGGAGCAAATTTTGGATATAACAAGGGGGAAGGGCTTCATGACAGAAGATGATTTGGCTGAGATAAATTACTTAAGGGTTACATTTAACCTCCTAGCTAAAGTAGATTTTTCCATTCCAAGTGATTACCAACAAGCCCCTCCGCCCCAAGGCCCGGCCACACATGACCTTCGGGAATATGATGAAATGTTACAACGTGTAGACAATGCGGCCAGGGCAAGAACAGCGCGGACAAGGGGAACCCCCGTTCGGGTAAAACAGGAACAAAGGTGGTCAGACACAACCATCCCGGGGGACCCAGGGTTAATGAACTCCGCCTTTATAGGAGAAACAGATGAGGAAAGTGACAGCATGCCATGGGATGATGAATCCTAGGGGGCATGGGGTGGGCAAGGCCTCCCATATACACATAAGCCAAACTTAAATCCTGTCCTAAGGGAAGACAGGTACAGATCCCAAGTTTCAGAACAAGAGAAGGCTTACATGAGCAAAGTGAAAAGGGAGAGTTATTCACCATTTCAAAATTCACATACTGGGTATCAACAACAAGGGTATGGGGTTCCACACCAAACCTTGGCTAATCTTGATGATTCCCAGGGCTTCTCTCCGGAAGCATATAATCAAGGTGACGATCAAAATGTTGGAATGTCCACTGAAATACCAAGAAGCCGGTATGCAAAATATCAGCAAGGGAGGGCAAGTCAAAGGTCGAAGGGACCTAGGGATCCTGATAATTTTGACCCCCCGTCATCACACCGAAAGGTAGCCCCCTCCCTCCATTCAACATAGTGTGGGTCAATTAAGTACACAAGCAAGCAGAAAAGCAACACCCTTCCGTGTAGGGCCAACGCCCATACGGCCAAGGGAACAATATACAGTAAAGACTATACGGGAACACCATATGATCATGGTCAAGCCCAAACTAGATTAAATGTAGCCCCTCATTCTGCTCAATATGGTATGGGGCAGGGCTATATGCATGACAGAGATAATCAGACTCTACCACAAAACAGGGTGGGTTCAACCACATACAATGTAGGCCCGCCGAAAAATAATTTTGTTGAGACCCCCCAACCAGTCATGTCTGATTATCATACAGGGTCTACGGTGCAGGAACCCTAAGAAAGTTGACCATGTACCTAAAACTTTAAAATATGATGGGAAGTCCAATTGGAAGGCCTTTTATGTTAAATTTTCTAGATATGCTGAAGTATATGAATGGTCCCCACAAGAATGTAAGGATCAGATATGTTGGTGCTTGGAGGGGAAAGCCAGCGAATATTATGCGATGCTGACTGATAGGAATAAACATGTGTCATTCACTGACTTGATTGCAAAGTTTGAGAAGCGTTTCGGGTACAAAGAATTACCAGAAACGGCCCAGGTCCAGTTCCAAATAGCCCGTCAACAGCCAGACGAAACTCTGGAGGACTGGGCAGACAGGGTATTATCCCTGGCAACAAAAACGTTCCGGGACCTACCTGAAGAACACATGTATCAACAGGCGGTTCTCAGGTTGTGTCAGGGGTGTCTGATAAGGAGGCGGGGACCGCGGCCTCGAATGTCCATCCCAAAAGTATTGAAGAGGCAATTGACAAGATTTGGTGGTTTCAACATAACCAACAAGCAATCTACGGTAGGGGTCCCAAAAGGGAGGTAAGACAGTCCAGCCTTAATAGATGTTATCCGGATGTCCTGACCCCAAATATTTCAGCTACCACTTTACCATCCAAGAGGGACTCCGATACCCCATGGAAACGAGATATAGAGAGGGTTGAGGACAAGATCGATAAGATGCAGGCAGATTTATTGCATGAACTTAAGAGAATTGTAATACCTGCCCCCACCCCTACCCCTGCTAGGCCAACTGTGAGAAATCAATCTCCAACCAGAATGGAGTGCTACAAATGTGGTTCCCAAAACCATCTTATGCGGGAATGTCCCAAAATGCAGAGGTCCCCATCCTGCAGTCCATCCCCTGGGCCCGGGCGAACTGTTATCATTGTGACTGCCCGGGGCATATGAAGAGGGACTGTCCCTGAGAAATAAGGAAAAAGCTGTGACTTTTGTAGATCAGGTAAGAGCTGCCTCAAAGGGAGCTTTAAACTCGAACGGAGCTGCTCAAGAGACCGGAGCAAGCTCCAAATAGATACAGGTCTCACAAAAGGAAAGGCTACTGAAAGTTGGGTACGGGAAGTGGCAGAGAACACCCCGGGCCGGGATAATAGTTCCTTTGTTCCCGCCATGGATGGAACATCCAGAGGCGATCAGGCTAGCAGTTTGGCAGAACATTTGCCCAACTGGGGATTACCGGAACCCCTACTTTCTTTGTCTCCCAAGAATGATGGAGACATCAAGGGGGAGGGAATTGATTTTTGACAGTAGGGAAGATGCAAGTTTGCATGGTAATGTAGGGTCAGATTTGGAATCATCAGAGAGTGGGAAGGAAAGTATGGCCAATCGTCAGACAGATCGCCACTTGTCAAAGGCTCTGGCGTATGTCTTAAGGCATGGGGCACAGAAATATAATTATGAGGTCCAACCGGGAGGTTATCTTTTTGTTGATGAAATTTGAAGTTGTCAACCTGGCATGAGAGGGTACTCTGTGGAAGATATATGTAGGGTTGTCAGATCAGATGACAATGAGAGGTTTGCATTGTCAACTGATGACAAAACAGGTCGACTTTAGATCAAAGCAAATCATGGTCACTCAATTCAAATACATGATGATGAACTGGTACTGGTTAAGCAGGACGAGGTATTAAGAGCATACCACTGCACCAGTATTATTGGATGGAATGGAATAGTGGGTATGGGAATAAGTAGAAGGGGCAGAGTCTACATTCACTTTAGTACTCAGGTCCCAGATAGTATGAAGCCACACTGGGAAGTACTGATTCAAGTTGACATAAGTAAGGCTCAGCAAGATGGTTACCAATTTTTCTGGTCTAAAAGTGGTCAGATTTTGTGTTCAGGGAATACTGAGGGTATCCTTCCTGCAAAGTACATTATATATGCAAAGCATTTGGATTCAGGGGAATATATGAAGTTGGATCCTGCTGTCGGTCTTTGTAAGGATGGGGAATTAGCCCAAACTGATAATTCAGATTTGATATGTGAATTAGGGTCATCATGTGATAGTGTGGGGGAGGTAAGATGCGTTCTTCAGAATACACAAGTTCCTAACAGGTCAAAGATTTAAATGATGGCCTGGGAAGGATGGAGACATATAAGTCTCATTCTACTCAGAGCGAGGACCCCGGGAAACTTTTCTTCGGCGATACATCATGCAAGTCGGGTGAAAGGAGGTGACCCTTATTTCGGAGGAAGTCTACAAGTCCCTAAAGCCGCCCCCGCCTGTCATAAAGGAGGTCATAATGAATACAGCGAGAAGGGGTATGCAAATGAATGGGTTTATTGTAGGACCTTCTGAAATTCAATTGGGCACATTGGTAATAGAGGCAAACATCTATGTGGCCCCAATATCAGATGACATGCTCTTGGGCTTTGATCTCCTGCGAGAGAAGGGAGTGGGACTGGATATGTCGGAAGGGCACTTGACCATCGGAGAGGAAGTTATCCCTATGACGTCGGGTGCGGTGGGACAAGTCCCCCGTGAAGGTAATGTTGTTCTAGACAGGAAGATCACTGTTCCCCCGAATTCAGTAATGAGGGTTTCATGTAATCTTAGCGAGGATTTGTCAGAGTATATTGTTGAGGCCTGTACCCATGATAACTTCTTAGTTCCTAGGATTTTACAGTCGTCAGGGCGAAGCCCGGTTATTTGTGTGATGAATGTTTCTGATAAGCATGTCACGGTTCTTGAGAATGAGATGATAGCCCGGGCGGTTGAGGTGGAACTTTCACCGGGCAAGGACATTGGGTTGACCAAGGGGAATGACCCCTGGGTACGAAAGGTGGAAGGGGTTGATGAGTCAGAAGTTGGGGAGGGAGTACCCAGTCATCTGAAAGAGTTGTTCAACAGGTCAATGAAAGCCCTAGATATAGCGAGTCAAAAACGTTTAGCCTCTTTATTGACAGAATTTGGTGATGTTTTTGCCGCAAATGAGTTTGACCTGGGTGACTTCTCCCTCATTGAACACCACATAGATACCGGGGTCCACCCACCAATTAAGCAGCGAATGAGGAGAACACCAGTAGGGTTTGCCGAAGAAGAGGAAGCCCACTTGAAGCGAATGCTCGAGGAAGGGGTGATTCAGCCTTCAGTGTCCGAGTGGTGTTCTGCTCCAGTCTTGGTTAGGATGGTGGGGTTAGGTGGTGTATCGACTATAGGGCGGTCAACTCCTGCACTGTAAAGGATGTGCACCCCTTACCATTGATAGGAGAATGTTTAGATACATTGGCGGGAAACATGTGGTATTCAAAACTCGATGCAAACTCGGCATATTGGCAGGTCAAAATTAGGGAGAAAGATAGGCCTAAGACTGCTTTCATTTCGAAGTATGGGTTGTTTGAATTTGCCAGGATGGCATTTGGTTTGTGTAACAGCCCAGCAACATATACTAGAGTGGTGAATTTGGTCCTACGTGGGCTAACATGGGACATAGTCCTGGCCTTCTTGGACGATATTTTAGTGTTATGCAAAAGCTTGGAGGCCCACTTTGACAATCCGAGGGCAGTGTTCCTAAGATTCATAGAATATGGGCTCAAGTTGAAACCCAAAAAATGTGAACTATTCCAACAGAAGGTCGAGTTTCTTGGGAGAGTGGTAGGAATAGGGGGAATGGAGATAGGTCCGGGTTTTATTGGAGATGTGAAAAACTGGCCTACCCCTAAAATAGCAAGGATGTCGAGAGGTTCTTGGGTTTCGCCAATTACCATCGATCATTCATTCAGTCATATTCAAAAATAGCTGTCCCCCTTCAAGTCCTCACAGGTAAAAGACCCTTCAGGTGGGAAGATGAACAGCAAGAGTCCTTTAAGAAATTAAAAGTGGCTCTGACCTCAGCACCCGTACTCACCTTACCCAATGCCACAGATCCCTTTATTTTGGACTGTGATGCATCGGATAAAAGTTTGGGAGCTGAGTTGATACAGGTCCAGGATGGAAAGGAGCGGGTTGTGGCATACTCAAGTTTAACACTTGCCCCAGAGCAGCAACGCTACTGCACAACCCGCAAAGAGCTTTTGTCTATTGTGAGGTTCACCCGCCAGTTTCGTCATTACCTGGCGGGTCGTCCATTCTTACTGAGAACCGATTATTCTAGTCTCACATGGCTCCTCAGGTTCAAAAATCCAGAGGGGCAACTGGCTAGGTGGATGGAGGAACTTAGCCAATACAATATGATGGTTCAACATAGACAGGGCGCAAAGCATGGGAACGCTGATGGGCTTTCCAGGATCCCCACTGAACTACCGTGTCCGGAGTTCTCTACGGAGGTAGAATATTGTAAATATTGTACTAAGGCCCATAAGCAGTGGTCAGGGTTTGCTGAAGAGGTCGATTATGTGGTACCCCTGGCTTCCAAGGTAACTCCTGAACCAGAGGTCAGAAGAGTTCAGGACCCGGCCAAAGTTGAGCAGGGTCAAGAGGGGGGAAATTAAGGTATCGAGGGTTATGATAGTTGTGAAGGACGGGGATGCAATTGTTTCCCCGGATAAAGGAGAAATGTCTGTTCAGGTAGTTGGAGAGGAAGGTGGTGTTGGTTTAGGGAAATATTCAGTCGAAGAGATTTGTGAGAGTCAGGGTAAAGACCCAGAGTTAAAATGGCTTCTAAAATGGCTTAAGGGTGAAGGAGACCCCCTGAAGGAGAATTGTTTCGTAGTTGCCCCCATGCCAAGTTCTATTGGGTAAATAAAGAGAGGTTCAAGATCAATGACAGGGGAGAATTGGTTTTTGTCTCAACGAAGGGTGGTGACCCTCGTTTAGTGGCGCCCACGGAATGGAGGAAGGAAATTCTGGATTTGTGTCATGATATCGCGTCAGCGGGCCACCAAGGAGCAGAGCGGACAAGGGAGAGAATAAAACTGAATTACTATTGGCATGAGTTGGGGTCTGATGTGGAAAGGTATGTGGCGAGTTGTAAAAGTTGCAGTCAGAGTAAGAAAGCTAACAAGGCTGCAAGGTGTCCCCAGACGTTGTACCACTCCGGCTCACCAATGGAGAGCGTACATCTTGATTTTATTGGTCTACTTCCGAAAACAGAGAGGGGAAATGAACACGTACTCATGATGGTCGATCAGTTCAGTAAATGGGTTGAGTGCGTGCCCCTCCCCTCTCAGACAGCTGAGGTAACGGCTAAGGCAGCCATAAACGAGTTTTTTTGTCGGTTTGGATACCCGTTCGAAATTTTCACCGATCAGGGTAGGAATTTCGAGAGCCAGTTGTTTAGGGCGGTGTGTGATGTGCTTCATATCCAAAAGGCCAGAACCACACCATGCCGGCCCTCTGCAAACGGCCAAGTTGAGCGGTTCGATCGAACCCTCATGGCAGCAGTTAGGTGTTTTGTGGGGACAAACCAAAGAACATGGGATGAAAATATAACCCAATTGGCAGGAGCAATTAGGGCTTCAGTCAATCGCACGACAGGGTTCACTGCAAATAAGCTTATGCTAGGGAGGGAGATCAATACCCTGCGGAGTTAATGTTTAGACCACCAAGAGATGGGAGTCCCCCCGATTTAGGTGGCAATGTTGCGGATTTAGTAGAGGCTATGCAGGTAGCTCATGAAATTGTCAGGCAGAATATTAAAACCAATCAGTTACGAAGTAAAAAGGATTACGACCTGAGAGTTAATTTACATCAGTACAAAGTTGGGGACTTTGTATATCAGTTGGACACAGCTACAACCCCAGGGAGGTGCAAAAAACTTTGCCCCATTTGGAAGGGCCCAGGGATTGTTATTGAGAAGGTTTCCCCTTATTTATACAAAATAAAAATGAAGAAGTTGCTTATCACAGCGAATCACGATAGGCTGAAATTGTGCAAGGATAGGGTACTTCCTCCTTGGTTGGTGAAGGAAAAGAGGAAAATGGAAAACGGTAATAAATCTGTTGAAGGAGAAATTCTAGATACTTCAGTGCTCGACTCAGAAGGCCTACTTCCCACACCTAATGTAATTTTTGACCTGGGTGAAGGGAAAGGTGAACATGCTTCTGGGGCAAGTCGGCCAAAAGGGGACAGAGAAGATGAACAGCCTGAAGTCCCTGTGACAGGACCTGGCACTCCTGGCTCCCATGGGAAGTTGTATTGCATTTGCCGAGGTCCTGATACAGGGGAATTTATGAAAGGTTGCGATGGATGCTCAGAGTGGTTTCATGGGAGGTGCGTGGATCTATCACCCCAAGAGGCTGAGGACTTGGGTAATAATGACTACTTTTGTCCTACATGCAGGGAGGCCCAGGGAACCAACTCGGGTGCTACTTCAACTCCCGTAAAACCCCGTAGGAGCGCCCGTAACCAGCGTCCTGCAAGGGAATGCAGTGTTAAAGAGGACAAAAAGGGGGAGGTAGGTAAAGTAATGGGACTTACTCGCTTCCGGTAGCATGAACGACAGGGAGTGAAATGGGGTATGATTGTATTTTTCAGAGTTTCAAGATGAGTAGCGACGACGAGAGTTCCAAGAGGAGCACGGACTAGAAGTTCGGTAGAGAGAATACGGAGGGGGAGAAGGATAAACAGATGAGCCACAGGGTGGACGGGTATCAGTATAGAGGACCCTCCACCAAGAGACTTTCAAGGAGAGACTTGGCCAGTAGCGGCCGAAGGAAGAGGACCCCAAGGAGGCAATCGCCTAGTCCAAGGGACAGAAGCAAGGGCAAGAAAAGGGGACGGGCCCCCGACAGATGGTCCGAGGCTCGTTATGCCAGGACCCCATCAAAAACAAGTGAGGAGACAGACGCCCGAAGTGATTGGGAGGGCAGTGATTCACTCCCGAGGAGAGTGCTTGTGAAGTCCGTTTGCATAGTCCCAAAGAAAGTGGAAGAGACGGCCAGTCAGACGGGGTCAACAAGTGTTACACAGCCCCTGTCCGGCGGGTTATCTTTGCTAAGGGCATCACTCAACGCGGACCGCAGGCGCAGCATTAGGTACTGGACCCAGGCCAAGCAAGCAGAGAACCAGGGACCCGGAGAAGAGAAAGAAGCAGAATTGGAAAAGGGCCGAAAGGCGAAGGCGGCAGTTCCAGAGAGAGGAACGGGCAAGGGGGCTCCGAGAGGAAGGTATACAGTTACTTGGGGAGTCCAAAGGGAAACCAGAAAAAAATCCATGGAGAAAGGAAAGTGACCACTGGACAGTCTGTAAGTCCTGGGGTTGGTGTGACATCCAGTGTACGTCCAGCCCTGCCCTTCCAGGGCGAGGAGTCACAGGAGAGAACCTTTTTTGGTCATGCCTCAGTCCAGCCCTCTAGGGACGGGGATGGCTTTACATCTTGTCCCATAGATGGGTGTAAAGTGAGGGGAATAAATATAGAGCCTCACCTAAAGGGTGAACACATTGCAGAGGTTTTCCAGAAGCCCACGGGAAGGGTTAGAAGTAACCTTCTGGTAAAAGCTAGATTTGAGGCCCTTCAGACCCTGTCAAAGATGGTTCTGGGTCGAATCGATGTCTTGGGGCTTGTCAACTGGGTAAATAGACAGAAGAAAGACTGGCCCAGTACTGTGGACGAGATGGAAGTGGGACCGATTAGGGAAGTGTGTGCTGCTGGAGGTTGGACGTAGCCTCCAGAGTTTACCCTGGTGCCCATTAATTCACCAGGGGTATTGATTCACTGGAGGGTGCAGGTTTTGTTAATGTCGAAGATTGGAGAGAGAAGGGGCCAGGAATTGAGGGAGATGTATACTCTTGGGCCCCTCATTTCGAAACAAGGTGGCACTGTTGATGACAGCCACAGGCCTGCTTCGGCCAGCCTGGGGGCACCTCTAGGGTTTCAGACTGGACCCATTACTGTGGATGCCCACTTCCACCTTGATAGGGCGTGGGCCAGAGCCAAATCCTCAGGGCCCCCCCAATCTAAGACAGTATATGGGGATGATGTTGCCAAGTAGTCAGATGCATGCCGTTAATGTTAAGGGTGGTGTCATTAACTATTGTGACCCTGTAACATGGCCATCTGACCAGGAGCTCGAGGTCCAGAACCAGAGCTGGGTTGTGGCTATTGGGGTTCATCCTAAAAGGGCAAGGGACCTCGATGATGTGAGGGCCTATAGGATTGAAACCCTGTTAAAGACTGGGAAGTTGCGTGTCCTTGGAGAGGTTGGGTTGGATTACTCCATGGGACCCCCTCCTCCACAGGCCCAACTTTCCACTCTAAGATGGATTCTTAGAATGGCAGCCCCTCGGCGAGATGTTCCATTGGTTTTACATGTTAGAGGGGGTAAAGGTGATACTTATAGTGCACGGGCCCACATTCAGTGTGTGGATGAATGTAGGGCATTTCTTAGCAGGGGACACCCGGTCCACTTGCACTGTATTGATTGTGGCCGTGAACAAGTCTGTTTGTGGTTGGAAAACTTCCCGGGTACCCACATTGGATTCACAGGTGGGGTAAGAATGTTTGACAAGGAGCAGCAGAGGGCTGTGGACAGGATACCCAGGGAGCGCATCCTGCTTGAGTCTGATGCTCCCTATTTCAGGCCCGCCTGGGTGCCACAGGCTGGGTAGGCCACCCAAGGTATCTCGCGGAGGTGGCAAAAGGAATTGCAGCCATCAGACAAGGGGCCACAGTGGATGGGGTCCTTGAGGAGGGAGGGAAGAATGCCTTGAGGTTCTATGGCCTCAGGGTATAAAGAATAGTGATCAATAGCAGTCTAATAGTATGACTTGAGTTGTAAACATGTATAATATTAGTGTTCTTTTGTGCCAGGAAGGCTTGTTCCAGTCAATTTAGTTAAGTGCTGTAAATGTAGGATGTGTCTAAACTTTAGGAATTCACTTACAGATGGGAGGGGTGGTTTTTATTTTTCAGGACATACGTAAGAATGAAAACCTACCTGGGAACTGGCGAGCAGGACTTGGATGGGACCATCCTGTCAAACGGGAAGCATGGGTAATTATTTAATTCTTGGCCCATGTTGGAGCCCTTCAAACAAAACAGGGAGGAGTGTAGTGCCGGTTCCCGGTTTTGTCCAGCCCAAAACAGGATATCCAAAATATACCGGCGCATGCCCTCTCTCTCAACGTCGAACCACCAAACTAGCAGAACGCTTTTATTGTAAGTTCCAAGTAATCCGTCCTTATCGAGTAAATAAAGGGGTATTATTGATCGTTGATAGAAATCCATTCGGCCAGAACAATAATTCTATCACTTATAAAAGATAACACGAAAACTGGCAGTCAGTAGATAATGTTGACATTATCTTGTAGGTTTAGGTACCCATAAACCGGTTAAACCCTACGCTGGCTTTTGTTAGTGCCAATACCAAGTCCGGCTGTCCCGAGTTCCTATCGTTGTTTACGTTTGTCTTGTTACTTTCTGGCATGTGACTATGTTTTTCGACCATTGTAGGTGTTTCCTGTAATCTTTTTATTGTTTTTATCGTCCTTTAATTAAAATACTAAATAATCGTCATCAAAATATGTTAATTTTTTCCACAGCCGGTGTTCGCTGGTTTAACAAATAACTAAATACCGAAGTTACTGTGAATTTAAATTCTGCATATGCGCATTCGACAAGTTATGTCTCTTCAGTGCAGTTAAAATTTAAATGTTTGGAAGACCATAAACTCAAAGATGTTTAAAAATTGATAGAGAACAAATAACCAATATGATCTAAATGTAACGCCAAAATCAACAGAGCTTTGCATGAGGGAGATACTCCTTAGATTTTAACAATATTTACAAAAATTTAAATATTGTAAAGTTTCAAATAGAATCGGCTTTCAGATCTGAACCGAACTACTGACTACTGGGCTGGTGAATACCCTCGTTGACTAAGAGTCCACCAGCAGTTACATCGATAAATTTAGTAAATGTTTTTGTGATTCATTTGATGTGCTCGGTGATGTTTTGACTGTTGTGTGCCTGACGTTCTGGTAAGAACAAATATTGTATTGAGTTATTGCTGTTATTATTTTTGTTCATGTATACTTTCAAAAATATGAAATAATTTATCATAGATGGTGTTTTTTTTTTTGATGTTCGTTGGTGTTCTGTCTGTTGAATATAATGGACGGTCGGTTAAAACACCATTTCATTCTCGTATTTGTTGTCATTTATTCACAATGGTTTGAATTTAGTAAAAGATATTTTTTTATAGATGGTGTTCGATTGTTAAAAATAAAGTGTTTTGTTGTGTTTTTGAGGTGCTCGGTGGTGAATGGTGGTGTTCGGTGGTAAAAAGACGCACCGCATCACCTTTTTATTTAGCCATTGGCATTTACCTCAAACAACAATAACTCCTTAGATATTTTCTGATTTATATTCGAATAGAGATCACAGAGATGTTTTGTTTTCTGTTATCAAACTGTAGAAAATGTGCAAAAACAAACAATAATTACATTGACGTAATTATCGGCAAGACTTTATATTCAAAATAAAAATACCCGGCACCTGAATCGGTTTTCAGGGGCTTCGGCTACAGAGCTGCCGGGCGCGTCCCCGGGTGGTGGATAGGGGAATGCCCTGTCTATGCGGGGTAGTCAGGTCATAATACGGAAAGCCTGACCGCGAACCATTGTAGCCAAACTGTGTGGAGAAACGCCACGCTCCATGCAGTATAAAGACCCCTTCTATATTTCTCTAAAGAGAGCAGACGCACTGGGTGTCGTATGGAAGGCTAAATTTCCTGCCCCTACCCATTTCTCCAATTTTCCAGTGGCAGTCAAAAGTCGTTGCCCAGCTTTTCCCTTCCACCTTTATTTCTTTCTTCTGATACTTTCAATTTTTTGAATTGATTAACTTGTTCTCGTCCTAATATAGCTGAAATATTGCTCATTGGACGTTAAACTCTAACTAATCAATCAATCAAAATAAAAATATGTTGATGATAACAATGATGAGTCAGTAGAAATTGCCTATGCCCAACGTACCGTCGCATGGTTCAATTCCTTCGGAAAAACTCCTTTCAAATTGAAAATTCCATTGAAAGAAATAACATACATACTTAGATATAACAAAATAAAAAAAACTATAATATAGAGAAAATGCGTATTAAAGAAAGAAAATCTTGTCCATGTATATGAAGATTTTCTTTTTAACTGAACTATCCCAATACTTTAATGTATACAAGAAACTTAAAATAATTTCTTCGATAAATAAACAGC